>JASAMW010007028.1:0-18322 GCA_030247985.1 Epsilonema sp. ZAB3_2
TTGGCTATGGGATTAAGTCGTCCTGCGTAGTTTGCGTGTACTTCTGCTAAATAGGAGTACATGAAAGATGGGGCCGCATAAAAAGTTTCAGGGTCGCGAAACATAAAATTTCCCTCAAAATCATGTAACCGAGCCCCTAAAACTCTGGTGGGTTCATTTGTTACATGCATATTGAACAAAACACAACAGTTATTGTTTGGTATGCTTTTGTATGGGAAGCAGCATCTGGCTTGGGTTCGATTGAATTGCGCGCTCTTCTCTACATAAGCGTTGAACGGCTGGCTGAATTTTCTATCTGTTCGTCTTGTTTTACCGCACGCGCAAGCCGTACAATCGCTTCGCTTCTCTTCCGCCCGCTCGCCAGCCAGCACACACGCAACGCAGCACATACCACACACACAAGAGGCATGCATGCAACAACAAGACGTGTTGCTTCGCTCTTTCGTTTCGCTTCTCTTCTCTTCCGCCCGCTCGTCAGCCAGCCAGCACACACGCAGCACGTACCACACACACACCACACACGAGAGGCATGCAAGAACAAGACATGTTGCCTCTCTTTCTTGTTTGATACACTCTGCGTCTCGTTCTCGTATCTTTTCAAAGGCGCACTTGTAGAAGACGGCGCGCAGTTCAAACCCAAGCCAGATGCTGCCCATACAAAAGCATATCAAGCGTAACCTTTGATTACTGATTGTTGCATGTGTGTGTAGTAAATGAACATACAAGCGTTACAGCGGCTCTGTAACGTAATACAGGGTGTCTCATAATAAACCATCCACCTTTGCGTGCATGTAACTCTGGAACCACACCTTAGATTTTCATACGGTTTTTTTCTATTTTGTAGCCAAGGCTTCAACTGAGATGTGTGCAAAATTTCAGCTTAATAGGCCCACTGGAAGCTGCTGAAACACCTTCTTTCTCGGGCGGTCAAAAAACTAGGGTTTTTTGAACTGGTAGTGCCGATTAGGGGTCTTCTGTGCATGGTCTAACTAAAAATTTGTCTCGTAATGAAAAAAAATGTCCCAAATTGCAAGGACATGTGTATCTCATGCATTAGCCCCAGTGCCAGCATAGCAAACGCATAGAAGTGGGTATCTTGAAAAATTAAGACCGCAATTTTGCTCCATACTGAAGAAAAACGTCGATTTTGAGCTTCGAGGTTCAATCCGTCGCAATTTCCGAAGTATGTGGACCAGATAGCTGAAATTTTTGCATACATCTCAGTTGAAGCCTTGGCTACAAAATAGAAAAGACCGCATGAAAATCGAAGGTGTGGTTCCAGAGTTGCATGCACGGAAAGGTGGATGGTTTATTATGAGACACTCTGTATTGGGATATTTTGGTGTTTTTCGACCCCAACTTTTTTTATGCGGCCCCATCTGAAATCCGCATTTGTGAATCTATTTTATGCAACGCGCCTTGAATGCCATGGAAACTTTTGCTGGCCAGACGCCAGACTATAGCCGGCTGTGACGCAGTCAAGTGAGCTTTAGCAGTTGTGCATTTTACTTTTCAAGCTCCCATCCAACGCAATCTGATTTGCTTGTTTTGTGTGCTGTGGAATCGCGTTGTTTGTCCCACAAACGACAAGACGGACAATATCCTCATATCGATCGGTGGCTGCGTCACTTATCCAGTTATTCCACGGAGGAGAAAGCCAGGTAACTCACCTTTTGCGTACAGTACAGAGGGTACTGTGGGGAAAACCCGGACAAACCTGGACACCTAAGCTTTTCTTAACTTGCCGCTTCAGCAAATGATGAACATGGTAGCTCATTTTAAAGAGGCGAGTTCAAGGAATCGATTACTTAGTAGAATATTGTCTCAATCGGTTGCATGGTTGCTGAGATATACTTAGGTGTCCGGGCTTACCCCACAGTACCCTACCAATACACCAGAGTCGCCAGTTGTACGGGGGGAGGCGTGAGCGCTGAGTCATGCCGCGTTCAGATTAGAGACATAGATACGGCCGATCGGATGTAAGTAATAAGCATTGACAGCCGCGTACTTTTTCGGGCTTACGTGCGTCGGACGTACGGACCAACGTCTCTAATCTGAACGCGGTATCAGTCCGCATTTGGGGAGCTTTGTAGATTACGTCACGCCAAAATGTATCCCCAACGCCACGCTTTTCCAGGCCAGTCCTATTTTTCCGTGACGTTGTATATGAAGCTCCGCATATTTGTAGAATAAGGTCTGCCCCTGTTGATCTGCGTACTGTTTTACTTGTTCACTTTTTCAGCTGGTTGTGTGGCAGTGAAACCATTCTACTATCGGAGGAGCCATTGAGCAGTTGCTGCGGCAGTCAGTGCTCTACTAGCGGTGTGAGCAGGAAAGGAGCGAAGATGGCGCCACCTAGCGGTGGGACTGACAACACATCCACTTCGTCATCGGAGCTGGATTTACCCGGAGAAATTCTTCGGCGGGTGGAACGGGATGGTCGCTTGGACTCGCTCGCTTTTGCGGCACAATTATGTGTTGATCATCAACGCGTAGTGGGCGCCATCAAAAGTCTGGAATCTCTTGGAGATGTACGTATTTATTGTGACGTGCCGCGTTCCGTATGGCAATAGCCGGGCCCCGAAAAGGGGGGGGGGGGGGAGAGAAAAAGGACCGAACGGGAATCGAACCCATTACCCTCGGACACAGCTGTGGACTTAGGCACACCACCAAGTACCTGTTCGGGGACAGATACGCTAAACTCGCCTTACATACCTAAAACTAGTTTACGTACACTTCTGGCGGTTGCGCTTTGCGAAATTACATGGTCGCGAGCTGACCCCTCCATGCATATTACAGTTTTTCAGTGCAAGTTCTGATTGGCAGAGCGCGACGTCGGAACGCAGCGGTAAAAGAGCGAGCGAAGAAGAAAGAAAGAAAACAAGGCGAGAAAGAGTCACGACGAAGAAGACACGAGAAATTTGCTTCTCTTCTTCGTGCTCCTTTTCTGCTGCGTTCCGACATCGCTCTCCGCCGAGCAGAAGTTGCACTGAAAAAATGAATTACGGAGGGGTCGCCTCGCGACCATGTACTTTCGCTAGCGCAACCCGTCAACAAAGTCGTTCTCTTTGGAGGGAAATGCGCTTGGCGTACGCTCAACGCGTCCATAGCTGTCCATACCTTCGCACATGTTGAGCCACACGTGCGGAGCGTACGCTCACTGTCGCGTATCATGTCATTGGGACATGGGGTAAACTCAGCCATATTTGTAGCTGGGGTAAAACCGGCAAGAAAACCGTCCTTTAGTACCAGGCCGCCGGGTTTACCCCACACTGCCCTATTGAATGAGCCAGGGGCCGTTTGCAGTGTTGACAGTAGACGACATTAGACAGGACAACTTACTCGTAACGAGCAAATCTGTATTTTTTTGCTGAAACGGAGGAACCACGAGTACGGTCGGACTGTACTCGCGTCTGCTACCCAGTCTACCCGTGTGAGTACTTTTACCCGTACCGAGTGTCTGCTCATCTGAACGGTACGTACAGTAACAGCAATCAACTCTCACTTTCTCACACATTTTCGCACCTTGCTCGGTACGAGAAAGTAACAGCTAGTGTGAACGCACGTGTGCAAGTGACGAGAAGATGCTCGGTGCGAGTAAAAGTACCCACGCGGTCAGACTACTAGCAGGTGAGAGTTCTAGTCGGTCCGTACGCATCGGTTCTTATGTTTCAACACGAAAGATCAATATGCTCGTACGAGAAAGTTGTCCACGGTCTGCTGTCGTCTAGTTCCGAATTATCCAAGAGTTGAGTTTGCCGGACTGTGGGGTGATTGTGTATTGTCTGTTGTTTGCAGGTGGTGAAAACAGAAGCGGTGAGCAGTGAACGATGGGAGCTGACAGAAGAGGGCCGGGAGTGTGCACAGAAGGGAAGTCACGAGGCGTTGGTTTACGCCGCTGTGTCACCAGAAGACGGCATCGCTCAAGCCGAGCTTATGGTATGGTATGCATGCCCAGATTAGAGTAACAGAAAGGGTACTGCACAGCACTGTGTGTACACTGTCTCTGGTAAAATACGTATTTTGTGAGGTTCGCGGTCACTTCGTTGCCTATAATTTGGCTGTGGACGTTTTGTTGCCGCGGTCACTTCGTCGTGAGTACTTTCGTTGCGGATATTTTTGTTGCGGACGTTTTGTTGCAACTGTCCCCTTTTCATTTGATCGTTGCCGCAAATAAAGTACGTACTCAAGACGAAATGATCACCGGCAAAACCGTAAGAAAGTGACCGCAACCAAAGTATCGGCAACCAAGTGACCTCATCCCATGTTGGGACGGTAGTACAGTCCATTAGCTACTTGGTTGTGGTGCCCCGAATCGACTTTGCGTGAAATGGTAAACTCACATTGAATTTGTTCGCGACTCAAGCAGCAATACTTCTCTTTCATAAAGACCTTTTCCACTTCTTTTCTCTTTCACACTCGCGCTTGTCGTTTGTTTATGCGACAGACACGTCAAATCAATGTACTGTTTTGCGCAAAACAAATTCGAGGCGCCCCGTAACGTAGTAGTAACTTGATGGAATTAGAATTTAGTATTGTGCAGTGTGCGATTTGTGCAGAAATCCGTGGCCGGGGCCAAGGTGGGCTTCAGTAAAGCCATGGCGGCGGGTTGGATTCAAGTGGAGAAGGGGTCCGGACAGCCCCGAGTTACCCGCAAGGTAGACCGGATACGGGATGCAGTGCAGGAAGAGCTTAGGGCAGTGGCGGCTCAGGGTGGAAGTAGCGACGGCTTATCGCCGCAACAGCTGACGGAACTGAAGAAGAGGAAACTGCTGACCATCGTGTAAGCAAGAATATATGATTGGGCTTTGGGGAAGAATGGAGCAGACAGTGGTGCGCTTCAGACGTGAACTCCGAATTCGCTCCGAATTCGGAGCCCTGACTATGCTTCAACATGTAAAATCTCCGAGTTCGCACCGAACTCGCTCCGTTTTTCGAAACGTACGTGTGAAAGCCGAGTTTGTAATTCGAAGACGTGCGAGTAATTGACGTTCGTTTTGGCTCAAAACGAAGTCATTCGAAACTCGGAGCGAACTCGCTCGGAGCAAACTCGGAGCACATCTGAAGCGCACCCAGTGTAAACGAAGGAGGCAATCCCTGACTAATATTCGACCCATTATGGGGAATCTAAAGTACCGTATTTTTGGGTGTAGGCCTATATCCCCCATTGTATATCCCCCCCAGTGTATAACCCCATCAGACCTCTCGATTTTTGTATAGCCCCATGGGGCTATGCACCCAAAAATACGGTACGTACGCCATCCACACATGCGAACAATCACGAGACAAGCAACAGAAGACCGTTTACGCGCTACGAGATTGTGTGTATCTACTGTATGTATGGCTGGCGTGCTAGATTCCGATTATAATGGGTTTTGCGAAACCCAGTGTGATGGGTGAAATATGAGTCAGGGATTGCCTCCTTCGTTTACACTGTGTGCTCCATTCTTACCCAAGCCCAATTCTATATTTTTGGTCTAAGCAAAGTAAAGCAGTTTGATGCGTGTGTGTTGCGCCAGCGGCGGAGAAATTGGGTCGGTGGGTAATTCGGATTCGGACCATCAATAGTGCGCCACACACGTAGCGAGAAAATTCCCGGCGAATTCCCCATAAATATGTGATGAAGCATAGGGAGGGAGGCCAATCGCCGGTAGTTTGAAACTCACCAAAGGCAATTATTACCCCACACTGTCCTGTTGGTCTTAAATTTACTTTTACTGTGTGGTTCGCTGATGTGTTTCAGATCGGTGAAGTCATTCATTGTGACGAAAGGAGTGGACTTTCAGGTGTCCACCACCAAACCGGAGACAGATCTCACTTCGGATATGATAGCCAGGTGCGTTTAGAGAGAAAGCGGTATGAAATATAACTTTTGAGTTGTTTAGGCTTTTGCCTTTTGATGCAAAAAGATGGAAATTTTGCATTCACGCTGGATGGACCACGTGTGGGTAGTATTCTATGATTGGTGTGTTTTGTTTAGTGGGATCTGGCGCGACACGCGTTTCAAGGCGTACAATTTCGATTCGCTAGGCGTTCCTTCCGCTTGCGGTCATCTGCACCCGCTGCTCAAAGTCAGAACGGAATTTCGACAAATCTTCCTCGACCTGGGGTACGCACTGACCGACATCTTTGTTATACCTTTGTTACGTACTGCGTAGTATGGCAATAGCGTCCGAGGCCAGTAGTGTACGTAAGCTAGTTCTAGGTATGTAAGCCGAGTTTAGCCATCTGTCCTTCGACCGGTCCCTGGTCGTGTGCCTCTACGTTTACAGCTGTGTCCGAGGGTGGCGGGTTCGATTCCCGTTCGGTCCTATTTCTCTCCCCCCTTTTCGGGGCCTGGCTATCGCCATACGGAACGCGGAACGTCACATCTTTTTACCCTATCATTTGCGTAGTGCATTTCAAGTGTTGTGTAGGGCAGTGCGGGAAATTTGGAGCAAGGGAAAGAGTTTTTCATGTTCAGCTGTGAGCAAAGCAGCGAACTTATGCAGCCATCAGAAAGAAGGAAGTAGGGTACTGTGGGGTAAACCCGGACACCTAGTTTATCTCAGCAACCATAAGACCGATTGAGACAAGTATTCTGCCAATCGATTCCTTGAACTCTCCTCTTTCAGATGAGCTACCTACCACCATGTGTTCATCATTTGCTGAAGCGGGAAGTTCAGAAATGTTTAGGTGTTTGGTTTTACCCCATAATAGTACCCTACTGTTTTGAGGATCATTTTGGCAGGGTCGAATTTTCCCCGATTGTAGCCCGAATTATCCCGCGCTACCATAGAATATTATGTTGTGCTTTTCAGCTTCGAGGAGATGCCGACCAATAACTTTGTGGAGAGTTCTTTCTGGAATTTCGACGCCCTTTTCCAGCCTCAGCAGCATCCAGCAAGAGACGCGCACGACACATTCTTCATTTCTGGTCTGTGTGTCGTAAATTATCACACAAGCAAAGCAAGCAAGCAAAGTTTCTTTTTTATGCACGCGGAAAAGAAACTTTGCTTGCTTGCTTGCTTTGCTTGTGTGATAATTTTTAAAACCAGTGGCCCTTTGCAGCTTCGCAGCAGTAAAGGGGACAATCTGTATGCATCTGGCAACCCTTTTGCAGATCTGACAACCCTGTTGTAGATCATGATCTGTCAACTTATTATGGATCTGGCAACCATTTTGGGTAGTTGGCTAAAAGTTGCATATCTGGCAACCCTATCACAGAGTTGGCAACCCTATGATAAGTTGCGTATCTGGCAACCCTATCGCAGAGTTGGCAACCCTATGATGGCAGATCTGGCAACCCCTTTTCCGCATAGATCTGACAATCTTGCACAGCATCAGTCGAAAATGGTGCATGTAGCAACCCTTTTGCAGGTCTGGCAGCCCTTTTGCGCATTTAGCAATCTGGCAACCCTTTGCAGATCTGGCAACCCTTTAGCGCATCTCGCGTGTTATTCCCGTGTGCATTTTCGGGCATGACCATTTGCTAACGCTGGCTTGAAAACCTGCGTCGTTTGGTTTCTGCGGCATTTAGTACTAAAATATCGATTATCGATCGATTATTGGTGATCGGCTGATCAGATCAAACATCGAAGGCCTTTCTGGAGTCCTCGAGGGCATAAGCTCTTTGAAGAGCCCTAGATGGACGCTGTAGCTGCAAAATTGAGTGAGTGTGAGCGAATCTGCGCGCTTTTAGTACTAAAATATCGATTATCGATCGATTATTGGTGATCGGCTGATCAAATCAAAAATCGAAGGGCTTCCTGGCGCCCTTGGGCTTATAAGCTTTCGAATGAGCCATTAGTGAATGCTGTAGCTGCAAAACTGAGCGAGTTTTTCGCATCACAGACACACAGACAGACAGACATCAGCCCTATTTGTTAGTAGATTTACGTACTGTATATTGAAACTGGCGACTGTTTCAGAAAAAAATTGGAAGGAAATTATTGGACAGTATGTATGAAAAACTAGTGGGAGAACTGAGGAGTTTGATGTTTCACGGGGTATTGAGAGAGAAAAGTGACGGCTGCAATTACGCTTTTGTGTCCATCGATTGAGATGAGTACGTATAAATTATGGCGTCCATTGGACATGCTTGCTTTGGAAAGCGCTGGGATGGTGGGCATAGCTTATGCAAATTCGTCTTACTCCTCGAGGAGAGACTCAAAAATCCGAATACGTACATATGTATGAAATGGTGGGAGAATTGAGAAGTTTGATGTTTCACGGGGTATTGAGAGAAAAAGTGACGGCTGCACTTACGTTTGTGTGTTCAGTGCGAAGATGAGTACATATAAATTATGGCGTCCATTGGACATGCTTGCTTTGGAAGGCGCTGGGATGGTGGGCATAGCTTATGCAAATTCGTCTTACTCCTCGAGGAGAGACTCAAAAATCCGAATACGTACATATGTATGAAATCGTGGGAAAACTTAGGAGTTTGATGTTTCACGGGGTATTGAGAGAGAAAAGTGACAGCTGCAGCCTGCAGTTACGTTTTTGTGATGCCTTCGACGAGATGAGTACGTATGAATTTTGGCGTCCGTTGGACATGCTTGCTTTGGAAAGCGCAGGGATGGTGGGCATAGTTTATGCAAATTCGTTGTACTCTTCGAAAAGGGACCAAAAAAGCCGAATACGTACATATATGTTGAAATCGTGGGGAAACTTAGGAGTTTGATGTTTCACGGGGTATTGAGAGAGAAAAGTGACAGCTGCAGTTACGTTTTTGTGATGCCTTCGGTCGATTAGACCAGCACGTATAAGTTATGACGTCCGTTGGACATGCCTACTGCTTTGGAAAGCGCTGGGATGGTGGGCATAGCTTATGCAAATTCGTTCTACTCGTCTAGAAGAGACCCAAAAAGCCGAATACGTACATATGTATGAAATCGTGGGAGAACTGAGGAGTTTGATGTTTCACGGGGTATTGAGAGAAAAAGTGACAGCTGCAGTTACGGTTTCGTGGCTACTTCAATTGAAAGAGTACGTATAAATTATGGCGTCCTTTGGACATGCTTGCTTTGGAAATCGCTGGGTTGGAGGGCATTATGCAAATTCGTTGCACTCATCTATTATAGAAGAGACCCTTATAATTATATAAGCGACAGGTTGATTGTTCCCATTTATTTCTTCTGAAACAATAATCGCTGTGTAGTAATCCATCCACCTGTGTACGTACAATACGTACGTACTCTGATAAACGCATGTGATGGGATAAAACGTAAACAAATATTATGTGTTTTGTGTTGTATAGAACCGGCTGCGGCAAAACAGTTTCCTTCTGGATATCTGGAGAGGGTTAAGACCGTCCACTCAGTCGGAGGATATGGATCGCAAGGGTAAATGGAAAGATACGCAGTTTTTACTAACTTGTATTCTTCGTAAAGAGAATGTGCGGTTGGCGTTGCTGACTGATGGGGTTTTGGTCTGTGCGTTCGCATGGGGTAAATCAAGCTAACTTGGGCCAGACGGAAAGTAGCCTTTGTTCGTGTGTTAACCAATAGCATACTAAGTGATCAGCGACACCGTTTCAGTAGCGCGTTACACACGTGGTAAGTAAACTCACGGGGAATTCCCCGTAAGTATGCGATGAAGCCTAGGGAGGCCGGTGAATTCACCGTGAGTTTGAAACTCACCGTCGTGTGAACACGTGAGAAAAATTTTACGCGTGGGAGCAAGTGAGGATGCTCTATCTACACGAAAAATAAAACTCGAAGTTCAACTCGAAGTTCGAATTCACCGTGAGTTTACTCACCACGTGTGTAGCAAACTAGTGTGCCCCGACTCGGCGTAACTCGACACGCCGTGAAAACTCTCTGCCGATCACGAAATTAGGCTATCGGCGGTTAGAACTGTCGGTGCAATCAAGAATTCATGATGGGCGTTGGGGCCTAAGCCCCTTTCCATAATTTTGGGACAGGGTTTCGTTGTTTGCAGTTACGGTTACGACTGGAAGCTGGAAGAAGCGGAGAAGAATCTACTTCGGACTCACACAACGGCCGTCAGTGCTCGCATGCTCTATCAATTGGCTCAACAAGTAATAGATTCGTATATGTGTCTATGTACGTTTGTTTATGTACCTACCTACATACAGTAGATCAATCCGCTGTGTACACAGCGGATTGAATAGGCCAAATAAATGGGAACGTATCATGTAGGCCTACTGTGTACATACAAGTCTAAGGACTAGCACGATTTCTGAAAGTAAGACGATACACCCAAAATTGCGCTGTATTACTAGTAGGGTACTGTGGGGTAAACCCGGACGGCGGGGGTAACCCGGACACCTAGTATATCTCGGCAACCATACGACCGATTGAGACAAGTATTCTACCACTCGATTCCTTGAACTCTCCTCTAGTACCCTATAGCCTATACTATCCGTAGTGGTGCATTACTTTAGTACCGGTTGTTTCAGAAGGAGTTTCGACCGGTGAAGTATTTTTCGATCGATCGGGTGTTTCGAAACGAAAGCTTGGACGCGACTCACTTGGCCGAATTTCACCAGGTGGAAGGCGTGATTGCGGATCGCGGTTTATCGCTCGGCCATCTCATTGGCATTCTCTATGAATTCTTCAAGAAACTTGGTAATTTTTTGTTAACTAATACTTTGTGATGGGTAGGTTCCTACATTACATGGCAATACGTACAGTGCAGTGTAGATTGGAGTGGGGCAGTTGGGAATTTAGGTATGAGTTATAAAGCTGGACGTCTGGCCAAAATATTGCGCTGCTGTACTGTACACATTTGCTGCAGTGGGGTAGTGAACTGCTGCGTACAGGCACCGTATGTACCGGTATATCCACCATATGCAGTAAGGGAACTGGGTTGGTCGATGCTGACCCCGCGGCATTTAGTGAAAGTTTGGATCGGTGTCTGCGCGGTCGTCGACGTCATTTTGTTGTCAATTCTTCCTTTCACTCGCTCCTTTTCAGCTCCCAGATGATTGAACAAAGTCGACGACCGCGCAGACACCGACCCAAACTTTCACTAAATGCCGCGGGGTCAGCATCGACCAACCCAATTCCCTTACTGCATATGGTGGATAAGCCGTATGACCATAGAAGACCGTATATATGACCGGTATATATATGACCATGTAAGTATACGTAGGCCCCATCACACATCTACCTCTCACCTTGAAGCAGCCGATGCATGCATGCAGTGAGCCTATTTTCTGATTGGCTGGTATACAGTATGCAGTACTGCGAAGCAGTGAAGTGTCAAACAGCTGTATGTACGAACTGTACACATGTACGCTTGTTTCAGGCATTGAGAAATTACGCTTCAAACCCGCTTATAATCCGTACACCGAGCCTTCCATGGAAGTGTTCAGCTATCACGAAGGATTCAAGAAATGGGTAGAAGTGGGCAATTCGGGCGTGTTTCGTCCGGAAATGCTCAGGCCTATGGGTTTGCCGTCTGATGTCACTGTGATCGCATGGGGACTCTCATTAGAAAGGTGACGCTTTATCAATAGTATTTACGATATGCGGTAAACGCGCGATTGGGTGGTCGATAGCGACCCCCGCGGTATTTGGTGAACGTTTGGATCGGTGTCTGCGGGGTCGTCGACGTCATTTGTTGTCAATTCTTCTTTTCACTCGCTCATTTTTCGCTCCCAGATGATTGAACAAGGTCGACGACCCCGGTACTGTGAGTGGGGTAAGCCCGGCCACCTAAGATTCTCTGCACTTGCTGTTTCAGCAAATGATGAACCAAATAGCTCATTTGAAAAAGGAGAGTTCAAGGAGTCGATTGTTTGTCTCAATCAGCCCGTTGGTTGCTGAGATATGCAGCTCTGAAACTTAGGTGGCCGGACTTTACCATGGCCAAGTTTACCCCGTAGTACCCTATTCCTGTATTAGAAGAATTGTCGATGTCATTAAAGACAGCAGGCCAGCAGGTTTGAAGTACTTTTCAGGTAAGACCTTACCATGTGTACAATCCTACAAAACCCAAAGTTTCTGTAAATATACAGGGTGTCTCACGTAGATCTCCCTAACGATCCAGCCTTATAACTTCTGTATTACAGTAGATATCAAGCTGAAATTTTGTCCCCAGAAACCCAAAAATGTGCCAAATTTTGTGGCAAAATTTGAGCCAGATAGGTCAAGTAGGGATGAAATTACAGGCGTTGAAATGTTGGACCCTATTTTTATCATTTTTCGCACTGAGCATGGCTTTGAGATTAGAATCTTCTGCCCAGCATGGTCAAGCTGCTCATCCAACATGACAATATGGTGGAACAACAGTGACTGAACGTCATCACAGTTCAGAACACAAAGGAATGAAAAGAACAGGCGATATACAGCTCATGACTGCCTTCAAGGGGCTGTCGAGGTCAATAGCGGCACCACTGATTTCAAAATGGTGAAAAAAGTGGTCGCAAATTTGCAAGCTCGTAAAATTTTATTCCTACTTGACCTATCTTGCTCAAATTTTGCCACACAATTTGGCATACCAGTGGCCCGTTACAGCTTCGCAGTAAAACCTTTTGCAAATTTGGCAACCCTTTTGCAGATCTGGCGACCCTGTTGTGTACTGTAGATATGGAAAATTATTTATGTATCTACTGTGGCAAACCATTTTGGACAGTTGGCAAAAAGTTGCACATCTGGCAACCCTTTCACAGAGTTGGCAACCCTATTGCATCGCAGATCTGGCACCCTTTTTTGCGCATTAGCAATCTGGCAGCCCTTTTGCAGACCTGGCAACCCTTTGGCACATCTCCCGCTTAGTCTCATGTGCACTGCACTTTCGGGCGTGACCATTTGCAAACACTGGCTGGAAAAAATGCGTCATTTAGTTTCTGTGTACTCTTAGTACTAAAATATCGATTATTGACCGATTATTGGTGATCGGCTGATAAGATCAAAAATCGAAGGGCTACGGTTTGCTTTTTCTGTTGCAAAGTTTGATTATTTCACCCGGACGTGTGGAAGACGAAGAAAAGTAACTGCAGCCTGTAGCTCTTGCACTAAAATATCGATTATCGATCGATTATTGGTGATCGGTTGATCATATCACAAATCGAAGGCCTTCCTGGCGCCCTCGAGGGAATAAGCTCTTTGAAGAGCCCTGGATGGACGCTGTAGCAGCAAAATTGAGTGAGTGTGAGCGAATCTGCGCGCTTTTTGTACTAAAATATCGATTATCGATCGATTATTGGTGATCGGCTGATCAGATCAAAAATCGAAGGCCTTCCTGGCGCCCTCGGGGTTATAAGCTTTCGAATGAGCCATAACTCGACGCTGTAGCTGCAAAACTGAGCGAGTTTATCGCATCACACACACACAGACATCAGCCCTATTTGTTAGTAGATTCTTGGGTTTCTGGGGACAAAATTTCAGCTTGGTATCTTCTGTAATACGGAAGTTATATGGCTGGATCATTAGGGAGATCTACGTGAGACACCCTGTATTTTTATCACTCATAAAAATTGTATGCACGTAATTTTGTTCAATCGTAACTGGAGGATATTTTCGTGCTGGGACCAACGCGGACAGACTGCGCTCTTTTGTTCTTTGCTCTCTCTCTCTCGCTTTTCCCCTACAAGCGCCAGAAACTTTGGGTTTTGCAGGAATGTACACATGGTAAGGTCTTACCTGAAAAGTACTTCAAACCTGCTGGCCTGCTGTCTTTAAACTGCTTCTCCCCTCGCTTATGGTTACGACTGAAATGATGTCTTTTTTCTTGCAGACCGACAATGATCAAGTACGGCTTGTCCAACATTCGCGATTTGATCGGTCCTCGGGTCAACCTGAAGCTAGTGCATGAGAATCCCATTTGTCGCTTGGACAAAGATTGATGGATTGTTCACCACATGCCTCAGATCAGACGTGGAATGGAATGAACGTACCAAATCGCTGTGTTCTAATACTGTCTGTTCCTGCTGTTACAGCTTTTTGTTGAAGACAAGAGATTTGGAAAATTTACAATCAATCAGCAAACGAATCAGTACCTACAGTACGCACACGAGGGCACTTTGGGATAAACCTGGCCACCTAAGCTCCATTGAACTTGCTGTTTCAGCAAATGATGAACCAAATAAATTCTCATTTGAAAGAAGAGAATTCAAGGAATCGATTACCATAATCTTTGTCTCATTCGGTCCATTAGCTGCTGAGATATGCACCCCAGAAACTGGGTGGCCGGATTTTTCTATGGCCGGGTTTACCCCATAGTACCCTACTTAGAGGTAAGTAGTAGGTAATTCAGAACTTTTCCTGTTCCGCTAAGAATCTGCCTACAAAGTCCGCTAAATTATCGGCGATGGCAGTTGGTGTGACGGTGGGATGGTGCTCCCATTCGCTGCGCCATTTCCCAGTTCGCACTTGCACGCCACAGATTCCGGACGCTTGCGCTCCTCCCACGTCTGACACAATGTCGTCTCCAACCATGACCACCTTCAAATCAAATATTATTGTCGCGCTGTGCACAAAACTTACTATAGTCTGGCCAGTAGGAGTTGGCAGTTCGACTTTTGAGTTTTGCGATTCTCGTTTTGCGATCGCCATAACCTTTCACGAACTCCTATATAGTTTAGTATATAAATTTCAGGAGTACATGGCATATCTGTGCTCCGGTCGTCGGTGTGCTGTGCGCAGCTGAGAAGACAGTATTGTAAGTAGCGGGACGGCGTGCAAGTCCAACTGCCAACTCCTACTGGCCAGACTATAGTGGGCTACACACGTGGTGAGTAAACTTCGGTGAATTCACCGGTGAGTTTGAACTTCGAGTTTTATTTTTCGTGTAGAGCATCCTCACTTGCTCCCACGCGCAAAATTTTTCTCACGTGTTCACACGTGGTAAGTTTCAAACTCACGGTGATTTCACGGCATCCCTATGCTTCATCGCATACTTATGGGGAATTCCCCGTGAGTTTCTTCCTTCACCACGTGTGTAGCGCACTGCGGTATTGTTTGCTCATATTCACCGGTTGCGTTAAATCAGCGAAAGATAGAAGGGTCAACTCACGACCACCCAGAAATTTCAGCGCAACCGGTGAATATAGTTTGGCTGCACTCGTTGGCGTAGGTTACTGTGGGGTAAAACCGAACACCTAAGCTTCTGAACTTGCCATTTCTGCAAGCGATGAACATGGTAGCTCATTTAAAAGAAGAGGAGAGTTCAAGGAATTGATTGGTAGATTACTACTTGTCTCAATCGGTCGTTTGGTTGCTGAGATATACTAGATGTCCGGGTTTACCCCCGTGTCTGGGTTTACCCCACAGTACCATACTTGATCTTTGGTGAGACCCATGCTATCAATAGCTGCTTGGAAGTATGATGACGATGGCTTTCCCACAACTTCAGCACTGATGTCACAAGCGAACTCCAATGCTTTGCAGTAGGCACCCACGTCCATTTTCAGACCATCCGTCTCCATGTAATACTTGCTATAACAGTACTGTATGTCGCAGGGTAAGTTGGGGAAGTTTCGAACAACTTTGATACAACCAAAAAATATATACCTAATTGGGCTTATAATAGGGGCAGAGTGTAAATACGTACAAAGTGCACACAGTGTAAACGAAGGAGGTAATCCCTGACTCATATTAGACCACCCATTCCATTATACCGTATTTACCGGAGCATAGCCCCATGGGGGTATGCAAAAATTGAGAGGTCCCATATGGGGGTATGCAGTGGGGGGGAGGGTTATGCATGGGGCATTTTTTTATGTTTTTGAGAGGTGCGCAGAGGCATATTTTTTAGGTCAAAAGCACGTGTTTTAGGGCATAATTGAGGTCAAAACACGGTTATTCTAGTACGATACACCCCCAAGCAGGCTTATAGGCATCTTAGCTTGGTGTGGGAGTGTCTATGGGTACTATATGACCAGCTTACATAGGTTGGTTCAGGTACTGTACTGTACATATGGGGGTATGCATAGGGGGGGGGGGGGGGGGGGGGGGGGGTTATGCATTGGGCATTTTTTATGTTTTGCCAATATGGGGGTATGCATGGGGGGGGGGGGGGGGGGGGGTTATGCATTGGGGGGTTATCTACCGGTAAATACGGTAATGATTTTCATAAAACCCATTATACAGGGTGTACCATAATATACTCACCGGCTATTTGTGTCTATATCTCCACAGCGGGGAGTCAGTTTCAAAAGCGGTCTTTTGTAACAAGTAGCCAAGGCTTCAAACTTTATGCATGCAAAGTTTTAACTTCCTAGCTTCTAATGTCATAGCGCTGTAAGCGATCAAAGTTTCGGCAGCTTTTTCGCAGGCAAGACTGAGGCGCCGGCACAGAGTTGGGCGTCGAATTTGCATTTTCGTTTCCTTCCTCGTTCTCTTGAGCCTGCTCCTTTCTCCGCCCAACATTTTTACGAACTATTGAGCTGTCAATGCCCCTTGGATGAAGTATGGGCTGGAATTTCCTCCAGAGGGCTCATTGGACCAGTGTTCTTTGACGACTCAGTCACTGGTGACAGTTATCTCGTAATGTTAGCAGATTTGGCCGGTTATACGTTTGTTTGGCCTGCTGCTGAGGACTGGGGAAGTTTATTTGCAACAGGATGGGGCACCGCCTCACTTTAGCCACCAGGCCGGGATTGATAGCACTCTGTGCCAGAAAGTGTGCCAATCTGTACCAGGCCGCCTGCAGAAATGTGTGGAAATTGGGGGTTTACAAACTGAGCTGTTTTGATCCGCTTCTGGTTCAGATATTTCTTTGAAACTTTGCATGCGTAAAGTTTGAAGCCTTGGCTACTTGTTACAAAAGACCGCTTTTAAAACTGACTCCCCGCTGTGGAGATATAGACACAAATAGCCGGTGAGTATATTATGGTACACCCTGTATAATAGGGAATCAAAAGCACGCCATCCACACACAAACAATCTCGTGGACATAGGCTTAGGCTTAGCAATGAACATAGGTTTAGGCTTAGCAATGGACATAGGCTTAGGCATAGCAATGGATATTGGCTTAGGCTTAGCAATGGATATAGGCTAGGCTTAGCAATGGACATAGGCTTAGGCTTAGCATTGGACATAAGCTTAGGTTTAGGCTTAGCAAATCAATGGACATAATAGGCTTAGGCTAAGCAATGGAGCAATGGACATAGGCTTAGGCTTAGCAATGGACATACTAGGCTTAGGCTTCGGCTAAGCAATGGACATAGGCTTAGGCTTAGGCTTAGCAATGAACATAGGCTTAGGCTTAGCAATGGACATAAGCTTAGGCTTAGGCATAGCAATGGATATTGGCTTAGGCTTAGCAATGGATATAGGCTAGGCTTAGCAATGGACATAGGCTTAGGCTTAGCATTGGACATAAGCTTAGGTTTAGGCTTAGCAAATCAATGGACATATTAGGCTTAGGCTAAGCAATGGACATAGGCTTAGGCTGAGGCTTAGCAATGAACATAGGCTTAGGCTTAGGCTTAGCAATGGACATAAGCTTAGGGTTAGGCTTAGAAATGGACATAAGCTTAGGCTTAGGCTTAGCAATGGACATAGGCTTAGGCTTAGGCTTAGCAATGGGCTTAGGCTTAGGCTTAGTAATGGACATATGCTTAGGCTTAGCAATGGACATAGGCTTAGGCTTAGGGTTAGCAATGGACATATGCTTAGGCTTAGCAATGGACATAGGCTTAGGCTTAGCAATGGATATAGGCTTAGGCTTAGGCTTAGCAATGGGCTTAGGCTTAGGCTTAGTAATGGACATATGCTTAGGCTTAGCAATGGATATAGGCTGAGGCTTAGGCTTAGCAATGGACATAGGCTTAGGCTTAACAATTGACATTGGCTTAGGGTTAGGAGGCTTAGGCTTAGCAAATGGACATAGAATTTGCATTGAACGCAGCGCTGATACGCTTTTGCATTGATACATAGGCTATCCTGTGTTGTCTACTGGCTACTGGTTTTGTGTCTCTCTCCTTTACACTTGGACACATCTTCATCCCGCGTCATTATTTCTGTCACTGCCTTTTGCACAAGGTAGTGCGTTCAACCTACGTTGGCCTCCACATCAACTGCCCCTCAGTCAAGATCAAGATCAAACATGGACTTCATCAAGCTGCTCCACCTTCGTCTTAGCTTCTAAGTCAGCTTAAACAGGGACTCGCATAAAAAAGTTGTTGTCGTGAAATAAAAAATAAATAGTCAGAATATCCTTTAAAATTTTCTTTTTATTTTTAAATTGTCATTAAAAATTGCATATATTCTGACTATTTGTTTTTTATTTCGCGACAACAACTTTTTTTATGCGAGTCCCTCTTTAAAACACATTTCTACATTGCCTGGTTCAACCGCCAGTCTGAGAGGAGACATTGGATTGGTAAACAAAATATTTATTATTATTGCTATTATTTACCCCTATT
>JASAMW010007029.1:0-33189 GCA_030247985.1 Epsilonema sp. ZAB3_2
TTTGTAAAAAGGGACCATTTTTAAAGACCATTTTTAAAGGACCATTTTTAAAAAGGTACGTTAAAAGGGACCATTCATTTATGTAGGGCGCTGCACACGTGGAGCGAGAAAAATTCCCGGGGAATTTCGTCGTAAGTATGCGATATGAAACAGTGGGAGGCCGTTGAATTCTTCGGGAATTTGCAAACGCACCAAATAAAGTGTGAACACGTGAAAAAATTTTGAGTGTGCAAGCAAGTAGAAATGCTCAAAACGCAGAAGTTCAAGCTCTTCTCGCAGTCCACCGAGAGGTTACTATCCACGGCGCGGCTGGCGAACTACGGACGGCGGGCAATGCCTGGACAGCTGGGTGAACCCATCGCGAATACTCGTCTGCACCACCCTGCGTTGTAATTTTTAGTGCAGTGTCCCGCTGATAGCAGAGGTTACATTGACCAAGGTTCGAACATGCCCCTTAGAGCCACACCTGGTGTAGTGGGAGCCTGTCCGATGCAGTACACCTGTCAAGCCACGTCCATCAATGTGGGAGGAAGTCACGTCTACCACTGGATATTGTTGCAAAGGAAGAAAGTTGCCAATCAGAAGATGGCCGTCTTCAGCGTGAGACTGAAGAAGGCTAAGACCAACTCTGCCTGAGACAAGCATTACCTCCTAGTGATTGGGGCATTAAACCTTAGGTCAACATACGTAGCATTCTTGGTGTTTCGAGAACGCTGCAGGGGGGTAGGTAGCCGATAAAAACCTGAGGCGCAAAAGGGCTAATTCTTCCTCTTCGCCTGCCACCTTCCGGCATCTCTTCATATCTACCATACAGTAATTTTGCGCCTCTGGCAGCTGGGTTTCGGGGCGCAAATGTGCCTCAAATGACCAGGCACCGTTACCCCCCCGGTAACAGTGACCGGTGCAACTTCCTCTCGGCGCACAGCTTGTAGTATGTATGTATGTATGAAAAAAAAGAATAAAGAGACCAGCCAAATATCCTTTTTCTTTATATGTAACCTTCATTTCATACGTATGTTCACAATGACGGAGTATGTGCATGTGAGTGATAACTAGGATGTATGTGGACAGTACACTATGTAATGTAAGGACAACACGTACCCATGTGTTTGTATGCGTGTAGGTGGTACGTAGACAGGTGACAGATGCATCACTGTTGAAGGGCTATTGTAGGCGACATATTGCTGCAGCCGGTTACGATTCTTATCGCATCAAACAATTAGCCGAGAGTCTGCGACATAGATTCAGCCAACGGTTGCCCATGGCCTTAATCAGTGCAAACTGACCGACAGTAAACCTGGCCTCCACCACCGCTGCCGCCCGACGCGCACAAGTGAGGCTTTAAAATCCGGAGCTGTACTGTATAATCGGTAGCCTCGAATGACCAGCAGGCGGGTTGGTTCACATTCACCTACATAGTATTGGGGACCTTAGCTTCATTTATGGCGCTACTTTCTATACCGTGTGAATGCGAGGATCTCCAATCGAGAAGGAAAATATGCCAGATATGCGAGGAGGGAATCGAACCCATTAAGTCTGGAATCAAGTGCCAGGGCCTGCGGACCATTGAACTACACGTTCCAGTTTTGGAAGTAGACAATATTGTACTAAGCATAACCCAGCAAGCTTATTGCTGCGCCAGATCCAGTTCCGGTGAACTCCTACAGAACCGGCTTCTCCTCGGCTACATTCTGAACAACGCGCCAGTGATCTGCTCAACCCCATCCACCTACCCCAACCGTCCCCCTCCCTACCAGTGATTCCCCAACCAGCCCACCTGACAGGTTCTACTGCAGCCAACACGGAGCTCCCGGCATCCAGCCTCAACCAATGGCCATCCCTGTCCCTCAAGTACTGGTCAACGAAAAAGAACAACACGAAAGCTGGGGGAAAGTTGAAGAAAAGTGGCGTAGCTTTTGTTAGCTTGAAGGAGTTATGTTGCAGAGTCCAAATTAAAGGTAAAAAGGAAGGTCGAAAGAAAGTGGGAAAATAGAAGCCAGATGGCAGATATGGGCCAGTGTTGCGTTGTCGCGATTGGGTGGTTGGTCAAGAGCAACCCAGTGTTTATTTAGTGAAAGTTTCGATCGGTGCCGATGGGGAGAACTTCACATTGTTCAGTCATCTGGGCTTGGAGAAGGAGTGAGGCGAAGAGAAGAAGGGCCAACAAACGACGATAACGGATGACCCCGCTGGCACCGATATAAACTTTCACTGATACAACGGGGGTCACCTCGCAAACACTCCGGAACTGTATTGCGCGATTTGTCAATACGTACTTTTGTTTTTGCTTTTTTAAGGCTGTCCACCCGGACTCAATCCGAACGTGGTCAATGGTCAGTACAACTTCTGCAGTCCTTCCTCCAACAGCTGTCCGCCCGACTTCCCCTTCTGCCAGTTCGATTCCACACAGAGCCGATACATCTGCTGCGGCAGAGGCTCCCCCGTCTCACCTAACATTGCCGCAGGTATGGTATATTGGTACAGTTAGCTGATGGCTTATTCGTGTAGGAAGAAAATGCAGCCTGGGTGAACTTGTGACTTTGATGCTTTGGCTGGCCGTACGACAAAGGGTTGGGTCGTAATCTTTGATTCGTGAGCGATGTACTTTTGTGTAACCAGCAGCCTGTTGCATTTTCGCAGCAATATTATTTGGACGATCGACTGATCAGATCAAGAATTGATAGGCTTCTGGCCGCCCTTGGGGTCATAAACTTTCGAATGAGCTATTGTCGGACGTTGTAGCTGCAAAACTGATTGAATGCATAGTGTCACAGACATACAGACAGGCAGACAGACAGACAGACAGACAGACACGGCTTCTCTACAAGTAGTACTGCTCAGCTTATCGCTTCTTACAGGCACATACTGTCCGGGCGGCATGACGGTCTACATCAATCCTACCAGTAGCCAGCCGGAACTCTGCGTATTGGGCAGTGCCGCGTGTCCGGTGGGTTATCAGTGCACGGCCTCGGCTCTGGGCAGTAGCTACTGTTGCGGCGGAGGAGGCGTCGCCCCCATCCTCCCCGTCGTTCCACCCCAGCCATCCGATCGTAAGTTCTCATACATACGGCAGGGTACTGTGGGGTAAACCCGGCCACCTAGTACTGAAGACCGTTGTTCTTTCTACGTGAGTGGCTGGGTTAACCCCGTGATACCCTGCGAAGCGAAATGCTGTACACTATTGTGTTATCAGAATTGGTTTCGTCGCAGTAGACTCTAGACTGAAATGACAGGTATTTGGTTGAGCTGGGTGGCGGTTATGCTCTGATCTATTCCTCGCTACATCGGAACCTGTCAGTCTACCGCGAGGAACCCAATTCGGTGCCAGCTACCTCTGTTATTTGTTACCATCCAAAATCCTTACCATTTATTTATGCATTATTTTGCCAGAATACGGTTGCCCCCGCGGTACCAGCTACCTCTACCCCAACACCCGGAGCCCCTTGGACTGTCAGCCAGGGGGCAACGCTTGTCCCCCCGGATACACGTGCAGTCCCTTTACGCGCGCCTCTGGCAACTACCAGTGCTGTAGTCTGAGACGAGGCTTTAAGACTGGAGAAAGGGAGGATGGGGACCGGGATCATCGAGTGGTGGGGAGAGATGGCGCCAACTTTACTCCGATGGGCGGCGGCGGGCTAGTTGGCAATCGAGTGGATCATGGTGGACACACGCGGAGGCTAAGTAAGTTGATGATAATGATAATTCATAATAATAAATAATAATGATACTGGCCCGCTACACACGAGCTCCGAGAAAGCTTCGAGTAAGTTCGGACCGAGCTCGGCGTGAATTCGGACCGATCTTGGAGTGAATTCGGACCGAGCTCGGAGTGAATTCGGACCGAGCTCGGAGTGAATTCGGACCGAGCTCGGAGTGAATTCGGACCAAGCTCTGAACTTGGAGTGAATTTGGACCAGGCTCGGAGTGAATGCGGTACAGACAGACCAAAAAGAAAGTTGGCCACTTTTCCGCGCTATTTTTATTTTATTCGCGATTTGATTCTTTTTACATGAATTCGCGTTGTTTGTTTCAGTCTCAGCTGCCGCCTTTCATATCGGTGAGTTGGGCTGTCACTTCGACGAGCAATGCGAAGATGCCGCGGGTGTGACCGCTAGATGTCGCCAGAGTCGATGCATCTGTCCAGAAAACCGAGCAGCCTTGGACGGCGTCTGTAGTAAGTTCAAGCACAAGCATTAGGCATAAGCTACATCACAGTACGTACAGTGTGCGTAGGATACTGTTTTATGGGGGTAAAACCCGGCCTTTTAGTTAAGTACCCTATGCTTTGCAGTAGTGAAGGCCGTTCTTTCTACGAGGGTGGCTGGGTTTACCCTGTGATAGTACCCTACTGTAGTCAGTTTATTAGGATGGAAACGCAAGTGTGGCCATTTTGGTTCACTCGAGGTCAAAACTTTTTATAGTCCCATGGCATAGTACCGTTTGAGTGTAGGTAGCTGATGGTATTGATTGTTATTCAAATTTGCTTTTGCAGGGCCCCCGGGATATCCTTGCCCTAACGGCACAATAAGCTCAAACGGTACCTGCATAAGACGGAGATTGCGAAGGATTTATTCAGGGAAGTGATCATGTGCGTTCTTACACTTAGAATTGTTATGTATGAAGAACATGTAGGATGAGATCAACTGATAACATAACAATAGTACAATATGTACATAGTACGTGCTCTATGTAGGATAGCTTTTCATTTCTATGTGTTCTGAGATGCTGAAAATTTCATTCTGATTCTACACTGCTTTATGTACACATACATACAGTACAGTATATATGTATGTATGTATGAAGCCTACTGCCGTCCATTTTTCGTGTAAAACGCAGTCAGCTCGAACTGTACGTACGTACTTATATCGAGTGCGGCATGTATTCAGTTCAGATTGTCTCATTGGAGGACCAACATGGTAACAAGCCCCTATACCAGAGGAAGTTACCCCTAACAATTTTATCCTATGGAAAATTGTAAATGTATCCTTAGAATTTGGTGACGTATTAGACAAGACAATGCTACTGTAGGTACACCATTGCGTATAGCTGTGTAATGAACTGCTTCCAATCAACATTGACAAAAGTCAATCAGTGTGTTTACAGTGAACTCTAAAGACACTGCAAGATGGAGAAGAGGATGTGGGTGTCGTGCCACGGTATTCTTCCAGCAGGAGTGACACTTTGTTTTGATGATAAAATACCACGGTAGTTCGGGAAAAAACTCGGGCCAGTCAGCGATTATTCGGCCTACCCCAACCTGTGGCCTCCTGTACTTGGTAAGACAAAAAAGTGACATATGAAAATAATCTTGCGCCCTCATCTTTCTGGCACCACAATATCTTCCAAGCCTACTTTAAAACGGTCAGGTGTGGCCCAAATTATGTTCCTTTTGCCCGAATTATCCCATGTCACACGTTCCCGTATGTCACAGGTTTTGAGACTGGGATTACCTCGAGTTTGGTTGGCATTCTTCCTGTTCTTTACTAGCCAATAAGCCTATTAGGAAAATTCATCGGAGAATGTCCTGCTGCTGGATTGTTGCTGTCTGGCTTTTGTTCCAGTTCGAAATCGGTGCTCTCGGTCGTTCAATCGTTGCTCCAAACGAAAGTCAGTGTAGAAATGAAAGAGTTGCTAAGTATTTTCGAAAAAATAAAATTCTTGTTTGGTCTCTGGTTTACAGTGCGAAGCAAAGGCTTGGCCTACATACAATTCGTGGCCTTCCATCATAGTATTTTACGCTTCTTATTGTAGCTGCTTCCATAGTCAGATCATGTCTGCAACACTCCGACTGCTCAGTTAACGCCATCTGCGATGGGGCCACAGGAAAATGTGCTTGCGTTTCAACTTTCATAGAAATTGATGGTCAATGCTGGCCAAGTAAATATGTAGCGTAAGCACAATGCTAGCTTATTCAAATTCAATACCGGCGGTGATGTCTTTTTTACACCAAAACCTGTTCAGTACACTACCGCTCACGAGACGACCAGGCATGAGCTTCCTCCATTATTTATATTGCGTTTAGAAATTAGTCCTGGTGAAAGAGAAGAATGCACTTACTCCATGCAATGCAGCGTAATGTGGCCTCGTCCCGGCTTGTGTCAATGGCAAATGTCAATGTGGATACAGCATGTCCGCGTTTTCAGACTCCAGATGGTCCTAGTTTGCCATTACTTTGGTAATTTGGGTCCATTGCTCAAACTTAAGGTTACATGGCACGTACGAACAGAAACCTATTGTCAAAATTTTCGGTCAAAGAAAATGAGAAAATTTTCAGATCAATGCCCACTGAATGGAGCCTACACGAAAAAAGCGCACAGCGATGACCAGACTGTGCAATTCTGGCACCGCCAGAAGAAAGCTTTACCTGTGGACCAAACTTTGACTGCGTCTGCTCATCTCAAGATTGTACACCGGATGATGCGTCTTTTTGCTGTCCATCGAAAGGTTTTGCATTTTTGCAGCTTGTGTAATGTTTCGTGTCAAGCCAGGCTAGGACTTAGCCCCTTCATGGGGCTTATGTACATGATAGCGGCTAATAGCTACATACACAATGGTGGCATATACATACACGCTGGTGGCTTGTAGACGAAGCACTACAGTAGCAGACTTTTTCGATTCAGTTGAATCATCTTCATGTGACGTCTGTCTTTGATGGAATTTTTGCCGTTGACTGTTTTAGCTCTGGTTTGCATTCAGCCGAAAGATTCAGGGACATCTACAACTTCCACTGCTAATGCGGCCGTCAGTCGCTTTTATTTCAACTCAAACACTGGAGAATGCGAAGCGTTCATTTACCTGGGAACCTTGGGCAATGCCAACAACTTTGAAACTTTCCAACACTGCGAAAGCTACTGCAAAGAAGCTGGTATGTACGTTCTTCATTTTCGAAAAATAGAATTTTCATCCAATTTGCCTATTCGCACTTGTGCTAAAAATTGTGGGTAGTCGCAGTCGCGAGCTTACCCCACCCTGTTTGCGCACTGAAACCAATTGAAAAACAGAAGTGGGGTCGTCTCCAGTCCAGTCCAGTCGATGGGGTGCAGGGCTTCAATCATGATCAACTCTGCTCAAGCCAATCCGAATTTCTACGCATTGCAGACAAAAAGCCGGTAACCATCTTGCGTACAACTCTTTATTTCTTAGCGCAAGTAGCACATATCTGTGGCATTTCTCAGCATGTGCAAGAGGCAGACCGCAGTACAAAGTCATTGGGTTTCCGGAGGCTAGGCTAAGTCCAAGCAGATGCAACTTGTCTCCACCTCCCAGCTGAAAGCATTGGATTGTTCTCTACTGCTGGCGCATGGTACCACCTGTGGAGGAGATGAACGGTTCAGCTGTATGACCGATGGATATCGTTGTTCCTTGAAAACGACCCTGCTATCAAGAAAATAACTTGTGTTCACACGCTCTTTCTCCCTTACATTTCTTCCGACGCGACGAACTGAGGCTTTTGAGATATGTGTGGTTGGGTTTGGATGTACAGGTTTCACATGCAGCAATGCTGGGTGCGGACGCACGAATAGATGGAAGAAAGTTCGATCGAACTTCAACGGGCTTTGACCCTGGGGGCTTGCACCATCTGCAATAAAGCCATCAACAAGGTAGGAACACAGAGTGCGGCAGAAAGGGGGGCAGAAGCTCGACATTTTTCTGAACCGCAGAATAATTGTCGTGAGGTACCCTATAACTTTTCATCATTTCAACAAGCTGAGGTATGTCATCGTATGTACACGCAATACATACAAAACAAAAGCGAGAAACAGTACATTAGTTGAGTGCGGGTTTTCTCAGGTTTTACACTTTTGACGTCACGGTTGGTAAATGTCGCAGTTTCACTTTCCACGGGCAGGCTGGCAACATGAACAACTTTCTCAGCCGGCAACACTGCAATCAATTCTGCTTGCGATTCCCTTTGCCTTTTCTTTCGCCCATGAAGAAAGCAGGGGTCCGGGGCGAAAACTGCACTACCTGAAATCGAACGTTTGTTTATACGTACGTTACCAGTAATTTTGCGACATACCGTATGTGTTCAGTACGTACATACATAGTAACGTAAAAGCGGCAATGGCCATAATTACCCCTGAAATCATTTTTGTACTGTATTACCAGAAGTCTGTGAGGTTATGCTTTAGTGCATACGTACCTAGAGGTACATAAGCTTCCAGCAATATTGTGCTGGTCTGACAGTAGTGGGCTACACACGTGGTGAGTAGAGTAAACTCACGGTGAATTCACGGTGAGTTTCAACTTGGAGTTTTATTTTTCATTGTAGAACATTCTCACTTGCTCCCAAGCCACACCTTTCTTACGCGTTCACACGTGGTGAGTTTCAAACTCACGGCGAATTCACCGGCCTTCCTATTTCCCTATGCTTCATCACATATTCTTATGGGGGATTCCTGTGAGTTTATTCACCACGTGTGTAGCGCGCGCTAGTGTCGCTTTTGCTTGTGATTTGTATCGCGCTATTGCATAACAAAACTCTCTCTGGCCACTTGAAGACAAGACAGGTACCTAACATACATACTGTAAGGTCGCCAAACTTCGCACACATTATGCATATTGCATGCACTTCAGCAGTGAGCTATCTCGTCAAAAACTAGCTAAGAAGAAAAACTAACACCGCTTCTGTCGGACTCTGCCAGCAGAACATCCGTATGTACAGTTAACGTACGTACGTACCGTACTGTATATATGCCAGTTGTGTCAACTAACTTCTGGTAGCAGGGGCGTATTCTTTTTACTGCCGCGGGGCACTTCCAAATACTTGGCGTAAGATCCGTCTAGATGTTTTGTATATTTGTACGCGTCGGCGTTGGTACATATACTAACAGGTGCTGCTGCCTTTAACGTGGCACACTTTAGCTGGCAATGCTGTAACCTCTGACATCACATTAATGAGAGCAGGGCGTCGTCACTTGCCGCGTTTTGAATGACCGCTTGGTTAGACAGTTAAGAAGGTCATCAGAGCAGACACGGACAACATACCGAAGTCAGTGAAGTGCAAATGGGAATGCAGCCGACTGTTTGTTCATCCGCAGCGGTGCTTTGTGTCATTGTTCTTGTGTCTGGCTCGTTCTTTTTCTTCCCAGGTACAAACAGTATACATACGTACTATCTACAGTATATATGTATAAAGCCTATGTCCACGATGCTAAGCCTAATTAGATTGTCGATAGCTAAGCTGAAGCCACGTTCATAGATAAGCTGAAGCGTATGTCCATATCCATTATGTATGCAGTACAAGTACGTACTACGTACAGTATCTATCTAGTGATTAAATAGACAGTACACCTTGCTATTCCAATACCCAAACAATATGTAACGTAATGATTCGTGTATAACCCTATGGGATTGTCAAGAAACATTTTCGCCCCAATTATGTAAAAGATTTTCACAAGACATTACAGTGTGTGATACATGATGGAGGGTCCTCGGATGATTTTTTATTCGTGATGTTTTTTTTCACTTATCAGTAGATATTGTTTCTGCCAAGCCGTCTAGCAACAGTTCGCCGTATCTCAAACGATTGGAGTGGCAACGGATAAAACGACAAAGGTGTGTGTTGTGTAAGAAATTGGTGCAATCTTCTTTATATGCCTTCAAACCATAAAGCTTTTATGTTACTTCCTCCTGTTTGTATCGGCAACATTTATCATGCATTTTCAGCGGCTGCCGTCGGTATACCATGCCTGGAGAATACGGAGTGTCGTCGCGGGTCCGACTGTGACAGTACGAGGCGTTGTGCCTGCCTGCCCACCTACACGGAGATCAGCGGCTACTGCTGGCCCAGTAAACTTGATGTTTCAATGGTTGTACATACGGTCCGTAACAATTAAGAATAAACAAAATTGTGGGGTGGGGTAAACCCGACCACTTACGCTCCCTTTGAGCTTGCTTTTCTTTCATCAACAAAGAGGATAAACCAAATAGCTAGCTCATTTTTAAAGTTACGTATCACAGTTCTGAGCACTGCGCCAGTTCTGAAGTTACGTACAGTTCTTAGACCGGTTTACCCCATACTACCCTACCGTACTTCATGCCATGGCTCGATACACGCCAAGGCATGGACAGACCATGGATGGGCCGGGCGTATGTACCGGGACGCAGCCTTACCCACGCCGCGCCGAGCGCATTTTTCTTCCAATGTGAACGAGCCATCAATCAGCCTTTCTTTTTTGCAGAGGCAACCCGGAGAGAGCGGGATGCACACATCCGCGCCAATGCAGCGCCGTCTGGCCTGGCGCCTACTGTAGCGGCGGTCAGTGCCGCTGTGCCACCAACCAGCCGCCATTCGACACACCCGAAGGGCCTGTGTGCCGCAGTCCAAGTACGCAGAGTATACGCGTACGTACTTGTATGTACGCACACTATAAATTCTGTGAATAAACGTTTAAAATGATTGACTTGTTAAAATATATAGATTACCGTCCAATCAACGGTCCGAATGCGATCAAGCCCGGCGCGTCAGGCTCAACCTCTCGATTCGGCGCCCTGCGACTACATGTACGACTGCACCTGCAGCTAACCCGGCTGTCCGGATACGTCTATCACTTTCTGTTGTCCTTCCAGAGGTATTTTTTAAACGTGTTTTATAACGTCTAGTTCCTGAGCGGCGTGTCGCGGCGTTTTTCTTTCGCGCTGTGTCGTGTTTGCTCTTTCCGGCCTGACTAATCCTGCGGAATGGAATACGGCTTGGCTTTCAGCGGAAAACTGGTGAATAAATAATTTCTTTGCAGCATTTGCGCACATCTATCGCAGCATCGGGCCTGAGTCCGCCAGGTGGCGGCGTATCGGTCATTCCAGTTCTATCACAATCCCATCACCAGCAACTCGACAGTTCAACTACCGAGGAGCGAGGAAACGCCAACAATTCGAGTCGGAGAACAGTGCAAGAGCTACTCGATCCTGTAGATGACAGAAACTAATATTGCTTTTATGACTTTGCTTTTATTCATTTTTAGCTGAAAATGGTAGAGAAGACAGTTTGGACCTCTTTTGACCTCAATACCATGCCCTGGGGGGTAGGTAAAGTGATAACTTCAGGCGCATTTCCGCCCCAGTTTTCCATTTGCGCCCCAAAATTCAGCTGCCAGAGGCGCAAAATTACTGTATGTAGATAAAGAGGTCTGGAAGTTGGCAGGCAAGAGGTTTCTACATTTTGCGCCACCTCAGGTTTTTGTCGGCTACCTACCCCCGCCCCTACAACACCTTTCAAAAATTTTTGTCCCATCTATCCCCTCATGCACCTAAGACCCCCCTGGGCACAACCCCTATAGACCTCTCGATTTGTATGGCCCCGGGTCTAATACACCCAACCAAAATACGGTAACTTCATCGTTCCCCAGTGAGGCTGATAGGTTCTACCAAAATATATAACTCTGTATTGGGAAGAATGGGCCACGTAGGAAAAGAAACGAGACATTGGCCCGTTTGGCCTCATAATGGGTTTTCAATCCCCTATTTTTATTTCCCCAAGGGATTTACAAACCTTAAAGGGGGATTACGAAACCTATTTTTACTTTCCCCATAAATGGGGATTACGAAACTTAATAGGATTTACGAAACCTTCCCCATTACGAAAGGTTTCTGTAAATCCCTAAAAGGTTTCAAATCCATAAAAGGTTTCGTAAATTCATATAATTCGTAAATCCCTATATAAGGGGAAGGTTTCGTAAATCCTATATAAAGGTTTCGTAAATCCCCATTATAATGGGGAAAATAAAAATAGGGGATTTGAAAAACCCATTATAATGGGGCCAAAACGGGCCAATGCCTCCTCGTTTCTTTTTTCACTACGTGGCCCATTCTTCCCAACAGGAGTTATATTTTGGTTCTACCTTCCATATAGCCTGCGCGCGAGGGCGTCCGCAGCTACAAGTACCAGGGGTTCCGGCCACTAGTGATCTCATCCTGCGAGTTGACCGGCAGCGGAACTTCCTCCCTGCACACTGGTTTCAGATGCGAGGAACATTCTGGCACATTATCGCTGTCCTCAACAAGTACGGACATAATGCCGCTTTTCAGCCTCTTGTTCTGCGGAAACAGCGTGTATTGAAGCACCAGAGAAAAAAGCACGTAAAGACCAAAACATGTACCTATTATTAGTATGTACAAAAGGAGGTGTTGTAGCTGCCAATGCAGATACTGGAGGCACATCTAGCCGCGCCAATAGGTGGCGACAGCCCCACCGCCGCCGCAGCGGATCCTGCACCGCCCGCTGACGGCGCACTATCCAGGTAATCAGCCCATACCCTATGTAGCCAACTTTAATACAATAGTGTACGATATGCTTGAGAAAGAGCCACATCCAGGAATAACAATGAATTCATACCGGATTTACTCGCCGTGTGTGTTGCGTACACATATGTATCGTACACTAGCTACATAGAATACGCATACGCGTACATGTATGTATGTACGGTACGTACATACAGTACGCTCTCTGCTCTGTATTTCAGGTTTTACTACGATGCGCCGAACAAAGTCTGTCGCCCGTTTACCGATCTGGGTCTTGATGGAAACTTCAATAACTTCCTAACCGAGGAGCACTGTTCTCGCTTTTGCGCTAGATGTTGGTGATCTGTTTGGCAATAATCCGCGTTAAGATTAGCTATTAAGTAGGCCTTCTCCATACGCCCGAAAAGCGACAAACTGCCCCGCAATGCAGGCGCATCTACCTATGTACGTAGCTATCTACGCAGAGTCTTTTGCCACTGCTATGGAAGGGACATAGTGTTCCGCTCAGACTAGGGCGCCTAACCAGCTATCTGATTGACACCCGTCTGTTTTACAAGATTTACAGTGCCAGTTTTGATCGGTCCATCAGAATTCCACTACAATTAGAGGGGCAGCTCGAGACCACAGAGTTCGCAAAGCGCTACAAAGGTGTACTTACCTTACGTAATACTGTACATACGCCATCGTCATTTACAGAAATCATTTGCAGCACTTGCCAGCCGGAACCGTAAGGATCGAACTGGTAGCGCGACATCGTCTGTTCTGGCACACCAGCCTGTCCACACTCACGAGTGCAGAGATAACGTTTGCTGTCCACGAACGTACATATGTGACACCTGCACGTAATGTCATGTCTGCTGAGGGTGTCCATGGTTGACCAGCGCCTACATAGACAGCCCATGGACTAGTCGTGCTTACGCCGAGGGCGCATTTTCTTTCTGATGTGAATGAGCTCTTGAGGTTCAGGTTCATGGCTCATTTGCTTTTAGAAACGGTTTGCGGCCAACCCCAAGCCCCGAACTGCGACAATTACGTGGAACACTACTGGTACAACGCCAGACCCGCACCCGGTCTCCACCTACAGCGGCTTCAGGGGAGACAACAATTTCCCATCTTAGATCGCTGCTTGACTTTCTGCTCGCATACCACGGTACGTGATCTCAGTTTTCTGGAAAGATTCGGGTTGGAAGATAAGATAAATACTGTAGGCTCACCTTTCTCATGAAATTTACTGTCGACCAAAGTGATAATCTATTACCAAAATATGAGCGTTTTATTTGTGAAAAATTGTAGTGAGCCAATCTGTCCTCAGGGCAAGGCTCTGAGAGATTCCGCCAACAACTACATCGTCTGCGGTGGCACTTCGCAGCAACGGCAGACATGTCCTGCAAATTTCGTCTGCTACTTTGATGGCAGCAACTAGGCGTTGTGCCACTCAATGTATGCACATAAATTGTACCACATCACACAATACGTCAAGCACAATCTCTGTGTACAGATACATATGTAAATACATATGTACGTACATAACCACTCATCCACGTGTGTTTTTGCAGCCTACACATCGCCAACTTCTGGATCCTGGGACGGTGTGCGGGCAGACGAGTCGACGATGGGCCTTCAACTCTGCCAGGGAGGTGAGCGTTCATAAGGAGTGACGGCAACAGCAACAACTTCGCCAGAAAGCAGATGCGAGGATACTGCGGGTTGGAGGTGGTGCTATGTGCTTTGTTTGTACAGGCAAGCGGGGTGAAAGTACAAATCTGCGCGCGAAGACGGCACAAACTGCTTGTTTTCTGCGGACGACGGATAATGCGCGACCCAGGGGATCAAGTCCCGTTAGAGGCGCAGCTGGGTACGCCGACTTTGAAGAGAAAAACGTGGAGTACCTGTTCTATGGACGTACAGCGTGTATGCTGCTTTCAGTTGCCAGATGGTCGAGAGCCGCTCCGGAGCCAGGGTCAGTACCGCGTCTGTCTCAGGGGGCCGGCTGTCCCCACCACTGCAACAGTGTCCCTCACTGGCACTACACCGTCACACCCCCTAAACTATTCTGCCTTCCAGAACGAGATACGTAATACTGAACCTTCAGTTCTTTTTTGGTTACTGTAAAACTCGAAATTTTAAGGGGCGTCCCAAACTAAAGCAGGAGATTTACTTCCTTTTCCTTCAGCCTATGTCTGCTCCCTGCCTCGCGACAAGGCGTTCGCGACAACGACCATCCTCGGTTTCTTCAAATACCACGAGACTGGAAACGAGAGCTCAACGCGGGAACCGCAACAACTTCGCTACCCGTCACTCAGGCCCCTCTCAACTCCGCCGGTAGCGTGCTGCGTGTACACAGTGCTGCACAGCCGCCTCCCTCGGTGCAAAGCTGAGCCTCGTATCAGTTGCGACGTATTACCATAGGTAGTATTGCGCACACACAAGGCACAGCTCCATTTGTAAGTAAAGCCAGGCAAGAGTAGTTGAGATGCCCTTTTCCCACTTGCCAGCCGGCCAGTCGCTCTGCAGGTCCGCAACACTGAGCACCTGTCGACGGCGGGGCGGCAGCTGCGCGCGCGGGCTCCCTGTTTACTCCACGCTGCTGGCCAGAACACTGCTGCGGGGCGCGGGCGGACGCTGCCGGGCGGCCTTAGCGCCTAATCTCCGCTTTCACCAACACGCCACAGGCCGCCATGTGGCCGGCGCCTGCAACCAGGCTTCGCCTGCGCTATTCGCAATCAGAACCAAATTCCTCGACGGCTGAGGTAGGTACAAGGTCCAATGCTCCTTTTGGATGGATCAGGTCTACTCTTTAGAGGCACTAGCATGATCTCCTGTAAAAAGCTCAGAGAGATGGAAGATAGCGAGTGAGCTCACTGACTTATGTACATATTCCCCACGATACCTCAAAATCTATTTTAGCGCATGTCCAGGAGGCGGAAGCCCTTACGTTCCAGGCGTGGGCGAGCGCGAGATGCACGCCTGCGTACGCGGCCTGTCCGCGCTACACCTGCCAACCGACTGGTATCACGTCGGAGCAACTACCACCAGTTCTGCTGCGGAGGAGGTACATTGCCTTACTGGTATATCTTTGAGCTAACCCAGAAGCTGGATGAGTACAGTTAACGATCTAGGCCAATTACTGATGTACGTACGATTTGCCATCTGTGTGGAATACTCGCTTATGCGTAGAATTATTGCCTACTTATCTGATATTCAGGCGACGTATGCGACAGATACGAGTCGCAACGTAACAACCAGCCGTCCTGCACACACACGCCCATAGCTGTCTGGCTCCCTACAGTGTCGCCTACCGCAGCGTCCCCGGCCTCTACTACTTAGAGTTCTCCAGCTGGTACGCTGTACCTATGACAGTAATCGTACTACTGGTTTTGTGTACGTGCGGTCTACATTTGGTGTTACATCTTCTAGCACATGCAACAAAATGCATACCTACGGTACTCTCAGTCCTCTTTTGCGAGGAAACGCCAATAGTTTGCGATTTTTTCGCCAAATGTTGCGCACGGACACGACTCGTTTTTTCGCCAAATCTTTTGCGCCGAGACGGGCCAAATTGTCCCGCCAATTTCGGCGCCACTAGTGGCCTGTATATTGCCAAATAATTTGCGTTTGCAATTCCCCACGTCAATCAGCGCCTCTCCCAACCGAGAAACAAAAAAAAGTCGTATAAAACCAAAATGATTAAAATAAGTATTTATTGTTGTCGGGGGGGGGGGGGGGGGCCAGGCCGTATGCCCACCTCTGACGCTGAGGGGGGGGGGGGGGGGGGGGGTACGGCCTTTGGCCGAATTCTGACGCTATTCTGACGGTCGGGGGGGAGGGGGGGGGTACCCATCCATTTTGGCTGAAAACCACCTGACGTCATTTGTGAATCATCCCTATGTGTAGAAAATATTTGATGCCGTGTGCTACTGAGCTTTGAAGTTGGAGGGTTGACCATCTTATGTCTAGAGTACAGTGTATGTGATGTGGTATATGTATATGTACAGCTGCGTACAGTGCAAGCGTTGGTTTGATTTGATCAGTTAATTGCTATAATAGTGATAATGTGTACTGTTGCGTCATAGTGGTAATTAATGGACAGTGGTAATAAATGGAGAGAGGCAACGCAAATGAATTGACGATGGGTACATTGCAAACGCAAATTATTTGGCAATATTAGCAGTGCCAACTGCAGCTGGCTTTTCATCGCAAAAAATTGGCGGGACAATTTGGCCCGTCTTACGGCGCAAAAGATTTGGCGAAAAATCGCAAAAGTCGTGTCCTGACCGAAATGCGCAAAAGCATTTGGCGAAAAAATCGCAAACTATTGGCGTTTCCATCGCAAAAGAGGATCTGAGAGTACCGTAGGTATGCATTTTGTTGCATGTGCATAGAAAATATGTAACACCAAAATGTAACACACGCACACGTAACACAAAAGCCAGTAAGTACGATTACTGTACATAGGTACATGCGTACCAGCTGGAGAAACTCTGCAGCAGTAGTAGAGGCCGGCGACGCTGTCGGTCAGGCGACACTGGTAGGGAGCCAGACAGCTATTGGGCGTGTTGATGTTGCAAGGAACCGGCTGGTTGTTCAACCGTTGCGACTCGTATCCTGTCCCGCATACGTCGCCTGAAATATTCAGATAAGATAGGCCAATAATTCTCAGCTCAAATTAGGCGAGTATTCCACACAGATGGCAAATCGTACGTACATTACAGTACATTGGCCTAGCATCGTTAAACTGTACTGCATGCCAGCTTCTGGGTTAGCTTCAAAGATTGATACCAGTAAGGCATTATGTACCTCCTCCGCAGCAGAAGCCTGTGGTAGACGATATGCCTCCGACGTTGATACCAGTCGGTTGGCAGGTGTATTGTCGCGGACAGGCTTCGCGTACGCCAGGCGTGCATCTGCGCGCTACGCCCACGCCTGGATCCACGTAAGGGCTTCCGCCTCCTGGACATTGCGCTAAAAATAGATTTTTAGGGTATCGTGGGGTAAATATGTACAATAAGTCAGTCAGCTTCACTCGCTATCTTCCATCTCTCATGAGCTATTTTTTACAGGAGATGCATGCAATAGTGCCTCTAAAGAGTAGAACTCTATCCATCCAAAAGCAGGAGCATTGGACGCTATGTACCTAACCTGCAGCCGTGCCGCAGCAAAAATATTGGTTCTGATTTGGCGAATAGCGACAGGCGAAGCCCTGGTTGCAGGCGCCGGCCACATTGGGCTGGCACTGCTGCGGCGTGTTGGTGAAAGCGGAGATGTAGGCGCTAAGGCCGCCCGGACACGTGTCCGCGCTCACCGTCGCCCCGCAGCAGATGTTCTGGCCAAGCAGCGTGGAGTAAACGCAGGTGTAGCCCGCCGCGCCGCAGCTGCCGCCCACGCCAGTCGTACAGGTGCTCAGTTGATTGTTCACGGAGTCCTGCAGAGCGACTTGGCCGGCTGGGCAAGCTGGAGAAAAAAGGGCATCGTTTTCCTATGACTAAACTCTTGCCCTTGGGCTTTACTTACAAATGGAGCTGTGCCTCTGTGTGTGACGCAATACTACCTAGTAGGTACATACTTTGTCCGCTCAACTTTGCACCTACAGCGTCCATCCAGGGCTCATTCGAAAGCTTATGACACCGAGGGAGGCTTTTGGCTGTGCAGCACTGTGTACAACGCAGCACGCTTACCGGCGGAGTTGCAGTAGTTGAGGCACTGAGTGACGGTAGCGAAGTTGTTGCGGTTTCCATCGCAACCGTTGAAGCTCATCGTTTCACAGTTTCTCGTGGCTACGTTGAAGAAAAACCGAGTGATGGTCGTTCGTCCCCCCAACAACCGCCTTAATCGCGAAGGCCGGAGCGCAAACACAGGCTGAAGGAAAAGGAAAGTAAATCTCCCTGCTTCATTTTCGGAACGCCCTTTAAAATTTCAGTTACAGTAACCAAAAAGACTAAGGTTCAGTATTACGTATCATACGTACTTCTGGAAGGACAGCAATAGTTGTAGGTGTTGGTGGTGACGGTGTTAGTGCCAGTGAGGGACACTTGTGTGCAAAAGTGGGTGGTCGGACAGCCGGCCCCCTGAGAACAGACGCGGTACTGACCACTGGTCTCGCGGAGCGGCTCTCCACCATCTGGGCAACCTGAAAGCAGCATACACGCATGTACGTCCATAGTACAGGTACTCCACTGTTTTTCTCTGTCAAAAAGTCGGCGTAATCCCAGCTGTCGCCTCATAAAACGGGACTATGATTCCTTATGGAGATCGCGCCATTATCCGCTCGACTCGCGCAGAAAAACCAAGCAGTTTGTGCCGTCTTCGCGCGCAGATTTGTACTTTCACCCCGCTCTGCACTGTACAAACAAAGCACAACTAGCCACCAACCTCCAACCCCGCAGTAGTCCTCGCAGTCTGCTTTCGTGGCGAAGTTGTTGCTGTTGCCGTCACATCCATTGTAAGTGAACGTCTCGCACCTTCCCCTGGCAGAGTTGAAGGCCCATCGTCGACTCGTCTGCCCGCACACCGTCCCAGGATCCAGAAGTCTGGCGCATGTGTAGGCTGCAAAAACACACGTGGATGAGTGGTTATGTACGTACATATGTATTTACATATGTATCTGTACACAGAGATTGTGCTTTACGTATGTGTGTGATGTGGTACAATTTATGTGCATACATTGAGTGGCACAACAGCCGTAGTTGCTGCCATCAAAGTAGCAGACGAAGTTTGCAGGACATGTCTGCCGTTGCTGCGAGGTGCCACCGCAGACGATGTAGTTGTTGGCGGAATCTCTCAGAGCCTTGCCCTGAGGACAGATTGGCTCAACTACAATTTTTCACAAATAAAAACGCTCATATTTTGGTAATAGATTATCACTTTGGTCCACAAGTAAATTTCATGAGAAAGGTAGCCTACAGTATTTATCTTATCTTCCAACCCGAATCTTTCCAGAAAACTGAGATCACGTACCGTTGGTATCCGAGCAGAAAGTCAAGCAGCGATCGTAAGATGGGAAATTGTTGTCATTCCCCTGACAGCCGCTGTAGGTGAAGATTTCACAATTGCGGGTTCTGGCGTTGTACCAGTAGCGTTCCACGTAATTGCCGCAGGTTCCCGGGGCTTGGGGTTGGCCGCAAACCGTTTCTAAAAAGTCAAATGAGCCATGAACCTGAACCTCAAGGCTCATTCACATCAGAAAGAAAATGCGCCCTCGGCGTAAGCACGACTAGTCCATGGGCTGTCTATGTAGGCGCCTTTGGTCAACCATGGACACGCGTCCAGCAGACATGACATTACGTGCAGGTGTCACATACTGTACGTTTTCGTGGACAGCAAACGTTATCTCTGCACTCGTGAGTGTTTGGACAGGCTCCTGTGCCAGAACAGACGATGTTCGCGCTACCAGTTCGATCCTTTAACGGCTCTCCGGCTTCGCAAGATGCTGCAAATGAGTTTCTGTAAATGACGATGGCGTATGTACAGTATTACGTAGGTACGTACACCTCTGTTGCGCTTTAGAATTGTGGTCTCGAGCTGCCCCTCTAATTGTCAGTGGAATTCTTGATTGGACCGATCAAAACTGGCACTGTAAATCTTGTAAAACAGACGGGTGTCAATCAGATCAGCTCGTTACCACCCATAGTTCTTAGCGCAACACTCTGGTCCCTTCCATAGCAGGTGACAAAAAGACCCTCATTGCGTTTAGATTAGCTACGTACATAGGTAGATGCGCCTTGCATTGCGGGGCAGTTTGTTCGCTTTTCGGGCGTATGGCGAAGGCCTACTTAATAGCTAATCTTAACGCGGATTATTGCCAAACAGATCACCAACATCTAGCGCAAAAGCGAGAACAGTGCTCCTCGGTTAGGAAGTTATTGAAGTTTCCATCAAGACCCAGATAGGTAAACGGGCGACAGACTTTGTTCGGCGCATCGTAGTAAAACCTGAAACACGGAGCAAAGAGCGTACTGTATGTACGTACCGTACATACATACATGTACGCGTATGCGTATGTACTATGTAGCTAGTGTACGCATACATATGTGTACGCAACACACACGGCGAGTAAACTCACGGTATGAATTCATTGTTATTCACTAGGATGTGGCTCATTTACTCAAGCATATCGTACACTATTGTATTAAAGTTGGCTACATAGGGTATGGGCTCATTACCTGGGATAGGTGACGCCATCAGGTCGGGCGGTGCCAGGATCCGCTTGTCCGGCGGCCGGTGGGGCTGTCCCGCCACCTATTGGCGCGGCATAGATGATGCCTCCAGTATTACTGCATATGGCAGCTACAACACCTCCTTTTGTACATACTAGATAGATACGTACATGTTTTTGGTCTTTACGTGCTTTTTTTATCCTGGTGCTTCAATACACGCTGTTTCCGCAGAACAAGAGGCTGAAAAGCGGCATTATGTCCGTACTTGTTTGAGGACAGCAATAATTGGTGCCAGAATGTTCCTCGCATCTGAAACCAGTGGTGCAGGAGGAAGTTCCGCTGCCGGTGCAACTCACCAGGATGAACCCATCACTAGTGGCCGGAACCCCTGGTACTTGTAGCTGCGGACGCCCTCGCGCGCAGGCTATAATGGAAGGTAGAACCAAAAATATATAACTCCTGTATTGGGAAGAATGGGCCACGTAGTGAAAAGAAACGAGGAGGCATTGGCCCGTTTTGGCCCCATTATAATGGGTTTTTCAAATCCCCTATTTTTATTTTCCCCATTATAATGGGGATTTACGAAACCTTTATAATGGGGATTTACGAAACCTTCCCCATTATAATGGGGATTTACGAATTATAATGGGGATTTACGAAACCTTTATAATGGGGATTTACGAAACCTTTATAATGGGGATTTACGAAACCTTTCGTAAAATGGGGAAGGTTTCGTAAATCCCCATTATAAAGGTTTCGTAAATCCCCATTATAATGGGGAAAGTAAAAATAGGTTTCGTAAATCCCCATTATAAGGTTTCGTAAATCCCCATTATAATGGGGAAAATAAAAATAGGGGATTTGAAAAACCCATTATAATGGGGCCAAAACGGGCCAATGCCTCCTCGTTTCTTTTCACTACGTGGCCCATTCTTCCCAATACAGGAGTTATATATTTTTGGTAGAACCTATCAGCCTCACTGGGGAAACCACGATGAAGTTACCGTATTTTTGGTTGGGTGTATTAGACCCGGGGCCATACAAAAATCGAGAGGTCTTATAGGGGGTTATACACCAGGGGGATCTCATAGGTGCATGAGGGGATAGATGGGACAAAAATTTTTTTGAAAGGTGTTTGTAGGGGCGGGGGTAGGTAGCCGACAAAAACCTGAGGTGGCGCAAAATGTCAAATTCACCTCTTTGCCTGCCAACTTCCAGCACCTCTTCATATCTACCATACAGTAATTTTGCGCCTCTGGCAGCTGAATTTTGGGGCGCAAATGGAAAACTGGGGCGGAAATGCGCCTCAAGTTACCACTTACCTACCCCCCAGGGCATGGTATTGAGGTCAAAAGAGGTCCAAACTGTCTCTGTACCATTTTCAGCTCAAAATGGAAGCAATTAGTAATAACCAATCTTTGTTTCTGTCATATACCGGATCGGCAGTAGCTGTTGCACTGTTCTCGCGACTCGAAATTGTTGGCGTTTCCTCCATCTCCTCGGTAGTTGAACTGTTCGCAGTTGCTGGTGATCGGATTGTGATAGAATCGAATCACCGATCCGCCGCCACCTGGCGGACTCCGGCCCGAATCCTGCGATTGGATGCACGCAAATGCTGCAAAGAAATTATTTATTCACCAGTTTTCCGCTGAAAGCCAAGCCGTATTCCATTCCGCAGGATTAGTCAGGCCGGAGAGGCAAACACGACACAGCACGAAAGAAAAACGCCGCGACACGCCGCTCGGGAACTAGACGTTATAAAACACGTTTAAAAAATACCTCTGGAAGGACAACAGAAAGTGATAGACGTATCCGGACAGCCGGGTTCGCTGCAGGTGCAGTCGTACATGTAGTCGCAGGGCGCCGAATTCGAGGGGTTGCAGCCTGACGCGCCGGGCTTGATCACATTCGGACCGTTGATTGGACAGTAATCTATATAATTTTAACAAGTCAATCATTTTAAACGTTTATTCACAGAATTTATAGTGTGCGTACATACAAGTACGTACGCGTATACTGTACGTACTTGGACTGCGGCACACAGGCCCTTCGGGTGTGTCGAATGGCGGCTGGTTGGTGGCACAGCGGCACTGACCGCCGCTACAGTAGGCGCCAGGCCAGACGGCGCTGCATTGGCGCGGATATGTGCATCCGCTCTCTCCCGGGTTCACCTCTGCAAAAAAGAACAGGCTGATTGATGGCTCGTTCACATTGGAAGAAAAATGCGCTCGGCGCGGCGTAGGTAAGGTACATACCGGTACATACGCCCGGCGCATCCATGGTCTGTCCATGCCTTGGCGTGTGTCGAGCCATGGCATGAAGTACGGTAGGGTAGTATGGGGTAAACCGGTCTAAGAACTGTACATACAACTCAGAACTGGCGCAGTGCTCAGGAACTGTGATACGTAACTCTTAAAAATGAGCTAGCTATTTGGTTTATCATTTTGTTGATGAAAGAAACAGCAAGCTCAAAGGGAGCGTAGGTGGTCGGGTTTACCCCACCCCACAATTTTGTTTATTCATAATTGTTACGGACCGTATGTACAACCATTGAAACATCAAGTTTACTGGGCCAGCAGTAGCCGCTGATCTCCGTGTAGGTGGGCAGGCAGGCACAACGCCTCGTACTGTCACAGTAGGACCCGCGACGACACTCCGTATTCTCCAGGCATGGTATACCGACGGCAGCCGCTGAAAATGCATGATAAATGTTGCCGATACAAACAGGAGGAAGTAACGTAAAGGCTTTATGGTTTGAAGGCATATAAAGAAGATTGCACCAATTTCTTACACAACACACACTTTGTCGTTTTATCCGTTGCCACTCCAATCGTTTGAGATACGGCGAACTGTTGCTAGACGGCTTGGCAGAAACAATATCTACTGATAGTGAAAAAAAACATCACGAATAAAAAATCATCCGAGGACCCTGCCATCATGTATCACACACTGTAATGTCTTGTGAAAATCTTTTACATAATTGGGGCGAAATTGTTATTTGACAATCCCATAGGGTTATACACGAATCATTACATTACAGTATGTTTGGATATTGGATAGCAAAGTTTCTTGTCTCTAATCACTAGATAGATACTGTACGTAGTACGTACGTGTACTGCATACATAATGGATATGGACATACGCTTCAGCTTATCTATGAACATGGCTTCAGCTTAGCTATGGACATACATAGGCTTAGCATGGACATAGGCTTTGTACATATATACTGTAGTAGTACGTATGTATACTGTTTGTACCTGGGAAGAAAAGAACGAGCCACGACACCAAGAACAATGCACAAAGACCGCTTGCGGATGAACAAACAGTCGGCTGCATTCCCATTGCACTTCACTGACTTCGGTATGTTGTCCGTGTCTGCTCTGATGACCTTCTTAACTGTCTAACCAAGCGGTCATTCAAAACGCAAGTGACGACACCCTGCTCTCATTAATGTGATGTCAGAGGTTACAGCATTGCCAGCTAAAGTGTGCCACGTTAAAGGCAGCAGCACCTGTTAGTATATGTACCAACGCCGACGCGTACAAATATACAAAACATCTGACGGATCTTACGCCAAGTATTTTGAAGTGCCCCGCGGCAGTAGAAAGAATACGCCCTGCTACCAGAAGTTAGTTGACACAACTGGCATATATACAGTACGGTACGTACATACGTAACGTACATACGGTATGTTCTGCTGGCAGAGTAGACAGAAGCGGTGTAAGTTTTTCTTCTAGCTAGTTTTTGACGAGGTAGCTTCACTGCTGAAGTGCATGCAATATGCATAATGTGTGCGAAGTTTCGCGACCTTACAGTATGTATGTTAGGTACCTGTCTTGTCTTCAAGTGGCCAGAGAGAGTTTTGTTATGCAATAGCGCGATACAAATCACCAAGCAAAAGCGACACTAGCGCGCGCTACACACGTGGTGAATAAACTCACGGGGAATTCCCCATAAGTATGTGATGAAGCATAGGGAAATAGGAAGGCCGGTGAATTCACCGTGAGTTTGAAACTCACCACGTGTGAACGCGTAAGAAAAATTTTGCGCTTGGGAGCAAGTGAGAATGTTCTACAATGAAAAATAAAACTCCAAGTTGAAACTCACCGTGAATTCACCGTGAGTTTACTCTACTCACCACGTGTGTAGCCCACTACTGTCAGACCAGCACAATATTGCTGGAAGCTTATGTACCTCTAGGTACGTATGCACTAAAGCATAACCTCACAGACTTCTGGTAATACAGTACAAAAATGATTTCAGGGGTAATTATGGCCATTGCCGCTTTTACATTACTATGTATGTACGTACTGAACACATACGGTATGTCGCAAAATTACTGTAACGTACGTATAAACAAACGTTCGATTTCGGGTCGTGCGAGTTTCGCCCCGGACCCCTGCTTTCTTCATGGGCGAAAGAAAGGCAAAGGGAATCACAAGCAGAATTGATTGCAGTGTTGCCGGCTGAGAAAGTTGTTCATGTTGCCAGCCTGCCCGTGGAAAGTGAAACTGCGACATTTACCAACCGTGACGTCAAAGTAAAACCTGAGAAAATCCACCGTCAACTACTGTACTGTTTCTCGCTTTTGTTTTGTATGTATTGCGTGTACATACGATGACGTACCTAGCTTGTTGAATGATGCAAAGTTATAGGGTACCTCACGACAATTATTCTGCGGTTCAGAAAAGTGTCGAGCTCTGCCTTTCTGCCGCACTCTGTGTTCCTACCTTGTTGATGGCTTTATTGCAGATGGTGCAAACTCCCCAGGGTCAAAGCCCGTTGAAGTTCCAGTAGAACTTCTTCCATCTCCTTCGTCATCCGTTCCACCAGCATTGCTGCATATGAAACCTGTACATCCAAACCCAACCACACATATCTCAAAAGCCTCAGTTCGTCGCGTCGGAAGAAATGTAAGGAAAAAGAGCACATATAAACACAAGAAACTATTTTCTGATAGCAGGGTCGTACTTTTCGAGGGACAACAATATCCATCGGTCATACAGCTGAACCGTTCATCTCCTCCACAGGTGGTACCATCGCCAGCAGTAGAGAACAATCCAATGCTTTCAGCTGGAGGTGGAGACAAGTTGCATCTGCTTGGACTTAGCCTAGCCTCCGGAAACCCAATGACTTTGTACTGCGGTCTGCCTCTTGCACATGCTGAGAAATGCCACAGATATGTGCTACTTGCGCTAAGAAATAAAGAGTTGTGCGCGAGATGACCCGGCTTTTGTCTGCAATGCGTAGAAATTCAATTCGGCTTGAGCAGAGTTGATCATGATTGAAGCCCTGCACCCCATCAACTGGACTGGACTGGAGATGACCCCACTCTGTTTTTCAATTGGTTTCAGTGCGCAGAACAGGGTGGGGTAAGCTCGCGACTGCGACTACCCACAATTTTTAGCACAAGTGCGAATAGGCAAATTGGATGAAAATTCTATTTTTCGAAAATGAAGAACGTACATACCAGCTTCTTTGCAGTAGCTTTCGCAGTGTTGGAAAGTTTCAAAGTTGTTGGCGTTGCCCAAGGTTCCCAGGTAGATGAACGCTTCGCATTCTCCAGTGTTTGAGTTGAAATAAAAGCGACTGACGGCCGCATTAGCAGTGGAAGTTGTAGATGTCCCTGAATCTTTCGGCTGAATGCAAACCAGAGCTAAAACAGTCAACGGCAAAAATTCCATCAAAGACAGACGTCACATGAAGATGATTCAACTGAATCGAAAAAGTCTGCTACTGTAGTGCTTCGTCTACAAGCCACCAGCGTGTATGTATATGCCACCATTGTGTATGTAGCTATTAGCCGCTATCATGTACATAAGCCCCATGAAGGGGCTAAGTCCTAGCCTGGCTTGACACGAAACATTACACAAGCTGCAAAAATGCAAAACCTTTCGATGGACAGCAAAAAGACGCATCATCCGGTGTACAATCTTGAGATGAGCAGACGCAGTCAAAGTTTGGTCCACAGGTAAAGCTTTCTTCTGGGGTGCAGAATTGCACAGTCTGGTCATCGCTGTGCACTTTCTTCGTGTAGGCTCCATTCAGTGGGCATTGATCTGAAAATTTTCTCATTTTCTTTGACCGAAAATTTTGACGTAGGTTTCTGTTCGTACGTGCCATGTAATCTTAAGTGTAAGCAATGAACAAAATTACCAAAGTAATGGCAAACAGGACCATCTGGAGTCTGAAACGCGGACATGCTGTCTCCACATTGACATTTGCCATTGACACAAGCAGAACGAGGCCACACTACGCTGCATTGCATGGAGTAAGTGCATCCTTCTTCACCAGGACTAATTTCTAAACGCAATATAAATAATGGAGGAAGCTCATGCCTGGTCGTCTCGTGAGCGGTAGTGTACTGAACAGGTTTTGGTGTAAAAAAGACATCACCGCCGGTATTGAATTTGAATAAGCTAGCATTGTGCTTACGCTACATATTTACTTGGCCAGCATTGACCATCAATTTCTATGAAAGTTGAAACGCAAGCACATTTTCCTGTGGCCCCATCGCAGATGGCGTTAACTGAGCAGTCGGAGTGTTGCAGACATGATCTGACTATGGAAGCAGCTACAATAAGAAGCGTAAAATACTATGATGGAAGGCCACGAATTGTATGTAGGCCAAGCCTTTGCTTCGCACTGTAAACCAGAGACCAAACAAGCATTTTATTTTCGAAAATACTTAGCAACTCTTTCATTTCTACACTGACTTTCGTTTGGAGCAACGATTGAACGACCGAGAGCACCGATTTCGAACTGGAACAAAAGCCAGACAGCAACAATCCAGCAGCAGGACATTCTCCGATGAATTTTCCTAATAGGCTTATTGGCTAGTAAAGAACAGGAAGAATGCCAACCAAACTCGAGGTAATCCCAGTCTCAAAACCTGTGACATACGGGAACGTGTGACATGGGATAATTCGGGCAAAAGGAACATAATTTGGGCCACACCTGACCGTTTTAAAGTAGGCTTGGAAGATATTGTGGTGCCAGAAAGATGAGGGCGCAAGATTATTTTCATATGTCACTTTTTTGTCTTACCAAGTACAGGAGGCCACAGGTTGGGGTAGGCCGAATAATCGCTGACTGGCCCGAGTTTTTTCCCGAACTACCGTGGTATTTTATCATCAAAACAAAGTGTCACTCCTGCTGGAAGAATACCGTGGCACGACACCCACATCCTCTTCTCCATCTTGCAGTGTCTTTAGAGTTCACTGTAAACACACTGATTGACTTTTGTCAATGTTGATTGGAAGCAGTTCATTACACAGCTATACGCAATGGTGTACCTACAGTAGCATTGTCTTGTCTAATACGTCACCAAATTCTAAGGATACATTTACAATTTTCCATAGGATAAAATTGTTAGGGGTAACTTCCTCTGGTATAGGGGCTTGTTACCATGTTGGTCCTCCAATGAGACAATCTGAACTGAATACATGCCGCACTCGATATAAGTACGTACGTACAGTTCGAGCTGACTGCGTTTTACACGAAAAATGGACGGCAGTAGGCTTCATACATACATACATATATACTGTACTGTATGTATGTGTACATAAAGCAGTGTAGAATCAGAATGAAATTTTCAGCATCTCAGAACACATAGAAATGAAAAGCTATCCTACATAGAGCACGTACTATGTACATATTGTACTATTGTTATGTTATCAGTTGATCTCATCCTACATGTTCTTCATACATAACAATTCTAAGTGTAAGAACGCACATGATCACTTCCCTGAATAAATCCTTCGCAATCTCCGTCTTATGCAGGTACCGTTTGAGCTTATTGTGCCGTTAGGGCAAGGATATCCCGGGGGCCCTGCAAAAGCAAATTTGAATAACAATCAATACCATCAGCTACCTACACTCAAACGGTACTATGCCATGGGACTATAAAAAGTTTTGACCTCGAGTGAACCAAAATGGCCACACTTGCGTTTCCATCCTAATAAACTGACTACAGTAGGGTACTATCACAGGGTAAACCCAGCCACCCTCGTAGAAAGAACGGCCTTCACTACTGCAAAGCATAGGGTACTTAACTAAAAGGCCGGGTTTACCCCATAAAACAGTATCCTACGCACACTGTACGTACTGTGATGTAGCTTATGCCTAATGCTTGTGCTTGAACTTACTACAGACGCCGTCCAAGGCTGCTCGGTTTTCTGGACAGATGCATCGACTCTGGCGACATCTAGCGGTCACACCCGCGGCATCTTCGCATTGCTCGTCGAAGTGACAGCCCAACTCACCGATATGAAAGGCGGCAGCTGAGACTGAAACAAACAACGCGAATTCATGTAAAAAGAATCAAATCGCGAATAAAATAAAAATAGCGCGGAAAAGTGGCCAACTTTCTTTTTGGTCTGTCTGTACCGCATTCACTCCGAGCCTGGTCCAAATTCACTCCAAGTTCAGAGCTTGGTCCGAATTCACTCCGAGCTCGGTCCGAATTCACTCCGAGCTCGGTCCGAATTCACTCCGAGCTCGGTCCGAATTCACTCCAAGATCGGTCCGAATTCACGCCGAGCTCGGTCCGAACTTACTCGAAGCTTTCTCGGAGCTCGTGTGTAGCGGGCCAGTATCATTATTATTTATTATTATGAATTATCATTATCATCAACTTACTTAGCCTCCGCGTGTGTCCACCATGATCCACTCGATTGCCAACTAGCCCGCCGCCGCCCATCGTAGTAAAGTTGGCGCCATCTCTCCCCACCACTCGATGATCCCGGTCCCCATCCTCCCTTTCTCCAGTCTTAAAGCCTCGTCTCAGACTACAGCACTGGTAGTTGCCAGAGGCGCGCGTAGAGGGACTGCACGTGTATCCGGGGGGACAAGCGTTGCCCCCTGGCTGACAGTCCAAGGGGCTCCGGGTGTTGGGGTAGAGGTAGCTGGTACCGCGGGGGCAACCGTATTCTGGCAAAATAATGCATAAATAAATGGTAAGGATTTTGGATGGTAACAAATAACAGAGGTAGCTGGCACCGAATTGGGTTCCTCGCGGTAGACTGACAGGTTCCGATGTAGCGAGGAATAGATCAGAGCATAACCGCCACCCAGCTCAACCAAATACCTGTCATTTCAGTCTAGAGTCTACTGCGACGAAACCAATTCTGATAACACAATAGTGTACAGCATTTCGCTTCGCAGGGTATCACGGGGTTAACCCAGCCACTCACGTAGAAAGAACAACGGTCTTCAGTACTAGGTGGCCGGGTTTACCCCACAGTACCCTGCCGTATGTATGAGAACTTACGATCGGATGGCTGGGGTGGAACGACGGGGAGGATGGGGGCGACGCCTCCTCCGCCGCAACAGTAGCTACTGCCCAGAGCCGAGGCCGTGCACTGATAACCCACCGGACACGCGGCACTGCCCAATACGCAGAGTTCCGGCTGGCTACTGGTAGGATTGATGTAGACCGTCATGCCGCCCGGACAGTATGTGCCTGTAAGAAGCGATAAGCTGAGCAGTACTACTTGTAGAGAAGCCGTGTCTGTCTGTCTGTCTGTCTGTCTGCCTGTCTGTATGTCTGTGACACTATGCATTCAATCAGTTTTGCAGCTACAACGTCCGACAATAGCTCATTCGAAAGTTTATGACCCCAAGGGCGGCCAGAAGCCTATCAATTCTTGATCTGATCAGTCGATCGTCCAAATAATATTGCTGCGAAAATGCAACAGGCTGCTGGTTACACAAAAGTACATCGCTCACGAATCAAAGATTACGACCCAACCCTTTGTCGTACGGCCAGCCAAAGCATCAAAGTCACAAGTTCACCCAGGCTGCATTTTCTTCCTACACGAATAAGCCATCAGCTAACTGTACCAATATACCATACCTGCGGCAATGTTAGGTGAGACGGGGGAGCCTCTGCCGCAGCAGATGTATCGGCTCTGTGTGGAATCGAACTGGCAGAAGGGGAAGTCGGGCGGACAGCTGTTGGAGGAAGGACTGCAGAAGTTGTACTGACCATTGACCACGTTCGGATTGAGTCCGGGTGGACAGCCTTAAAAAAGCAAAAACAAAAGTACGTATTGACCAATCGCGCAATACAGTTCCGGAGTGTTTGCGAGGTGACCCCCGTTGTATCAGTGAAAGTTTATATCGGTGCCAGCGGGGTCATCCGTTATCGTCGTTTGTTGTCCCTTCTTCTCTTCGCCTCACTCCTTCTCCAAGCCCAGATGACTGAACAATGTCGAAGTTCTCCCCATCGGCACCGATCGAAACTTTCACTAAATAAACACTGGGTCGCTCTTGACCAACCACCCAATCGCGACAACGCAACACTGGCCCATATCTGCCATCTGGCTCCTATTTTCCCACTTTCTTTCGACCTTCCTCTCACACTTTTAATTTGGACTCTGATAAAGACTCTAACTTCAAGCTAACAAAAGCTACGCCACTTTTCTTCAACTTTCCCAGCTTTCCCGTTGTTCTTTTTCATTCAGTACTTGAGGACGGGATGGCCACTGGTCCAGGTTGGATGCCCCCAGCTCCCTGTTGGCAGCAGTAGAACGTGTTGGTGGGCTGGTAGTTGATGCACTGGTAGGGAGGGGGACAGTTGGTAGAGGTGGAACCGGTTGAGCAGATCACTGGCGCGTTGTTCAGAATGTAGGAGGAGAAGCCGGTTCCACAGACGTTCACCGGAGCTGAAAATAGCGCAGCGATAAGCTTGCTGGGGTATGCCTAGTACAATATTGTCTACTTCCAAAACTGGAACGTGTAGTTCAATGGTAAGGGCGCTCGCCTGAACGCGAGAGGTCCCGGGTTCGATTCCCTCCTCGCATATCTGGCATATTTTCCTTCTCGATTGGAGATCCTCGCATTCACACGGTATGCCTGGTAGCCCCATAAATGAAGCTAAGGTCCCCAATACTATGTAGGTGAATGTGAACCAACCCCCATACTAGTAATCGCAGCTACAGATTATACAGTACAGCTCCGGATTTTAAAGCCTCACTTGTGGGTGTGAGACGGCAGCAGTAGTAGAGGCCGGTGTTGCTGTCGGTCAGTTTGCACTGGTAGGGCGGTGGGCAGACGTTGGCTGAATTGATGTTGCAGGCTATCGGCTGATTGTTGATGCGATAAGAATCGTAACCGGCTCCGCATATGTCGCCTACAATAGCAGCTCAACAGTGATGCATCTGTCACCTGTCTACGTACCACCTACACGCATACAAACACATGGGTATGTACTGCCTTTACATTACATAGTGTACTGTCCACGTACAGTACATTAGTTATACGTACGCATGCCACGTACTGTCCATACGATTGCACTGTGAACATACGTATGAAATGAAGGTTACATATAAAGAAAAAGGATATTTGGCTGGTCTCTTTCGTTATTTCTTCATACATACATACATACTACAAGCTGTGAGCAAAGAAAGTTGCACCGCTCACTGTACCCTGGGGGTTAGGTACGTGGTAACTTGAGGCGCATTTGCGCCCCAAAATTCAGCTGCCAGAGGCGCAAAATTACTGTATGGTAGATATGAAGAGATGCCGGAAGGTGGCAGGCAAAGAGGAGAATTTGGCATTTTGCGCCTCAGGTTTTTATCGGCTACCTACCCCCCTGCGGCTTTCTTAAAACACCAATAATGCTACGTATGTTGACCTACGGTCTCATGCCCCAAACACTAGGAGGTAAGATACTGTAAGGCAGACTAGGTCTTAGCCTTCTACAGTCTTACACTAAAGACAGCAGTACTCTAATCGGCAACTTACTTCCTCCGCAACAATATCCAGTGGTAGACGTGACTCCTCCCACATTGATGGACGTGGCTTGACAGGTGTACTGGATCGGACAGGCTCCCACTACACCAGGTGTGCATCTTCGGGGCATGTTGGAACCTTGGTCGATGTAGGCGCTGCCTCCAGCGGGACACTGCACTAAAAATTACAACACAGTGTGGTGCAACGAGTATTCGCGATGGGTTAGCCCAGCTGTCAGGGCATTCCAGGCCATCAGTAGTGCGCCACACACGTGGATAGTAACCTCTCGGTGAATTCACGAAGAGCTTGAACTTCTGCGTTTTGAGCATTTCTACTTGCTTGCACACGCGAAATTTTCTCACGTGTTCACACTTTATTTGGTGCGTTTGCAAATTCCCGAAGAATTCAACGGCCTCCCACTGTTTCATATCGCATACTTACGACGAAATTCCCCGGGAATTTTTCTCGCTCCACGTGTGCAGCGCCCTACATAAATGAATGGTCCCTTTTAACGTACCTTTTTAAAAATGGTCCTTTAAAAATGGTCTTTAAAAATGGTCCCTTTTTACAAAAACTGTACCCGCCGCCGATCCGCAGCAGAAGTACTGGTTCTGGGTGGCGGCGTAGCGAGAGCTGAAGCCGGAGGGGCAGGAGCGACCACGTTGGGCTGGCACTGCAGCGCGTTGTTGGTGAAGGGCGAGATGTAGGCGCTGAGGCCGCCCGGGCACGTGTCCGCCGACACCGTCGCCCCGCAGCAGATGTTCTGGCCGAGCAGCGTGGAGTAGATGTAGGTGTAGCCGGCAGCGCCGCAGCTGCCCATCTGCCCCGTGGTGCATGTGCTCAGCTGGTTGTTCACGGTGTCCCGCAGGGCGACTTGGCCCGCCGCGCAGGCTGAAAACAAAACAGAGGTGCCGTACTTCTATTTTACCGGTGCATGCAGACGCATAATTTTAGGCATATAGCATGCGTTTTAGGGCATAATTAGGTCAAATCAAAAGTAATTCCTCCGTTACAATATGTACAATATACGCCCACGTCGGCTGATAGGTACCCTAGGGTA
>JASAMW010007030.1:0-35583 GCA_030247985.1 Epsilonema sp. ZAB3_2
TCATCGCAGCGAGATTTAAAGATATAGGCCTATGAACTGTATCGGACAGTAAGAAAAGCGCTGAACACTGCGTTCACTAGCGACAAGCCCAAATATGGTACTGTGAGGCAAAGTCGGACGCCAAACTTTTGAATTAGCCCGGTTGTTTTGCAACCAATATATTACTGTGTAGCAGATGCGCTAACGGCAGCCAATAATGCTAGAAAGGAAAATTCCACACTGTGCCGGGACTCGAACCCGGGTCCCTCGCTTACCGTTCCAGTACGCTCTCTCTCTCTCTACCAACCGATCTTCACGGACGCAGCCGTTGCGGTGTCCGAAATTTCCACTGTCCTGCTTTGCCTCACAGTACTGTCCATTTACTATGTCTGGTGGCTGACCTTTGTCTTCATCTTAGGTTCAAAGAAAGAAGCAGAGGAATTCGACCATTTGTCGCCGGAGGAGTCAAAGAAGCGACTGCGAGTACTGGCGGAGAAGATGGACACGGACAAAGACGGCTTCGTGTCCAAGGAGGAACTGCTTGCCTGGATACAGCACTCGCTGCAGAATCTGGACGAGGAAGAAGTGAAGGAGAGGCTGGAGGAGATGGACGAAGACAGCGACGGCGCCGTCTCCTGGGACGAGTACAGAAAGGACGCGTTCGGAGATGAAGAAGAGAAAGGAGAGCTGGACGCAGATGACAAGGTGGGGGTGAATCGTGATATCAAGAATAATATATTCTGACAAGAATGAAACACTACACGCTATTGTAATCAAGTCAAAATGCGGCAGGGTTCAATCGTTTCTTAGCGTGTAGTGTTTCATTCTTGTAGGTTGTATTATTCTTGGTGATATGGGGTTGTTCGTACCAAGGGAAGTTGGACCACTCCTGCTTGTCTTCGTGTCGTAGCCTGTGAGTCATGGTTCATTCACATTGGAGACATACGCTGGGCGTACGCCGGTTCGGCATACGCAACGGCATGGAGAGCCATGAATGCGTTGAGCGTACGCTGAACGCATTGAACGCATTTCTCCCCAATGTGAATGAGCCTTTAGGGAACCTTTTCTGTCTGAAGACAGTGGAAGGATCCTTCTGATATATATCACTTTCGCTAGGTTTCCATATTCATTATAAAGAGATAAACAGGGCCCCATTATTCCACATCTTATGTTTTCCGCTCAGAAGCGGAAACAGAACTTGGTTGGACGTTGGACGTGATTTGCAGAGGTTATTGGAGGAGGACGAGCGCTACTTCAAAGCTGCAGATAAGAATCAAGACGGGAAACTGCAGACGGATGAATTCGGTGGCTTTCAGAATCCGGAACATCACGAGCACATGCACGCTACCCTGATCGACCTCACGCTCAAGGACAAAGACAAAGACGGAGACGGACACATCAACATGGAGGAATTCATGGGCGAATATGGTAAAGGCGAATGCACGTAGATCAGTTTTGGTGTTCGTACGGTATGTATGGTTTCACAGAATGGCGAAGTACGTACGCACGTACATGTCATCTCTTTAGCCGCTTTGGCCTCCGTTTGTGTCTTCTTTCGCCGCTATTCTTATCTTTGATTCAAACAGCCCTTGCGCATCATTCAATAAGATAGGAACCGTTTGTACTACACTACGCTCCTACGTTAGATGTAGGCCTAATGCTGAGTGATATTCGCTTTTATTGTTCTGCTCCAGCTGATAAGAAAGATTCGGAGTGGTACAAGTTGGAGAGGGAGCGGTTCGAGAACGATTACGATAAGAATAAAGACGGTCGATTGGACAGGGAAGAGATGAAGGACTGGTTGGTGCCTGATGTGAGGCAGACGGCCAAAGAGGAAACGGATCATCTGCTGACGGAAGCCGACGCTAGCAAAGATGGGAAACTCTCTTATGATGAGATCGTGACGGAGTATCAGCTATTCGTCGGAAGCGAAGCAACCAACTACGGAGAACATCTCAACAGGATGGAACTATAGGACAGGAGGCAAGGAGTGCTGTTGTGGTATGGTTGTTGTTAGTGTTTGTCGACTTCTCACACGTGCATTTTGGAAAAAAGGGGTTGAAGAACAAGTTACGTATGTTGGGGTGGATTTGGCGCATCGAGTTTTGATTGCACGTGTCTGAAGTCGATTGCCGCGCTGTTTTGTTCCCGTTCAAGTACTGTAGAAACGAGCGTGTATTTATTCTAGGATTTTTTTGCGCGCGAATGTATACGTACGTACATTATACGTTTTCAGTTGTGCCACCTCAATCGTGCAGTCGTCTTCGTGTACGGTGTTGATGGTTGTTGCTTTTTGTTGGCGTTTATTATTGGATTTTATTTTTGTATTTGAACGGAAAGAAAGTGCCTTTGTCTTCCATTCTCTCTCCAATTTTTGGATTTCACACCCTGTGCATGTGTATGGTTGGAGCGATGTGTAAGTTTTCTACGGAAGTGAAGTACCTACTGTATGTACGTGCGTACGCCTATTATCCTTGCGAACGACCCCTGTTTTGTTTGTGTGCAATAAGTGCTCATGCGTGCGTGATGAATTGGCTTCTGCATGCACATACATGCATGCTTTACCTAACAGGATGAACGGTTAGCGTTGTGTTATGCTGTGCTTGATGTGAAATGATGTCCAATGACTATTAGTACCTTTTGTGTCCTATTCGTGCTGTAGTATTGAATGCATAAGTAGCAAGCATACAGTACAGGTAAAATAGTCTCCCGTTTCCTGTATTCGTCTTGTGCTCGTTTGTACGTACAACATAATTTCGAATCTTAATGTGAAAGCCGTCGTTATGTACACGTCATTGAATTTTATACACGAATCTCTCACTTCATGTACCTACTCTAGGAGTCCTTTGGAAATACGCACACGTGCTAATCGGTGAAGTAAAATGGCTGTTTGTTATTCTAATTGCAGCTGCTTGCTTTGCCCGTCAATCCAGATAGAGCAAACAATGCAATGAACGCGTAAGCTGACTTAGTTTTGCTGTGGTAACATACAAACAGGATGATGGTATCATGCCTGGCCTTCTATCGCACATTTGACTATTAGCACAAAGGAAACTAGGTAGGCTATGTACATCGAGAAAACTGTCGCAATAATCTTAATAAGCTGCAAATTTAATTACCAATACTGCAAAATCAAGTAACCACCTACCAAGAACCACTACTATAGTGGTTTTTGCACCTGCACGTACAACAGGACAAGTTGCAATGAAATCTAAAATAAATAAAACGCGTTTGCGGCGTACACAACTCAGTACATAATTATTCAAACGTACACTATACAGCCAGAAGTGAATGCGCATAAAAAATATACCTTCCTGCTACGTACGTACGTTGAAGCAACATGCAGAGAAGCGAAGCAAAATGGATCAAAACAAAATCAGTAAATCCTACCCAGAAAGATGTGCACGATGGTGCACCACGCTTGTATGTAAGCATACAGAATGAATACTTATGCGGTGTGCACCTCATCCATGCACAATAAACAACCCTGTCTGGTACGTACAATATGTGTACATGCCTTTTATTGGCAAATCCCACCACAGTCGCTGAGTCCATGTTTGTCTTAAACCGACTGTCTGCGTCTTATGCCGCGTTCAGATTAGAGACGTACAGTACGTCTGACGTACGTCCGAACAAAGCATGGACATTCACGGACTTTTTCGGGTCTATAAATACGTCAAACGTGCGTAGGAACGTCTCTAATCTGAACGCTGCATAACGTGCTACGGTGTTGGCTATGTAACAATGGAGTCGGAAACAAAGGCAGAACAAGGTCACAACTGCACTGTACCAGCTCAATCGACTCCTTCGAAAACTTCAGCGTTCTCAATGGCCGTCACTAGCTTCTCTTTCAGTTGAGGAAACGAAGTATATGGCGGGAGGTCGATGCGATTGAAGCTACAGTTAATCAAAAAAGTAGGGTACTATGGGGTAAACCCAGCCATGGGAAAATTCGGCCACCTAAGTTTAGGGGCTGCATATCCCAGCAACCAGTGGACCAATTGAGACAAACGTTTTATCAATCGACTCCTTGAACTCTCCTCTTTCAAATGAGCTATTTGGTTCGTCAATTGCTGAAACAGCAAGTTCAAAAGGAGCTTAGGTGGCCGCGTTTACCCCATGACCGGGTTTGCCCCAAAGTACCAAATAATTGTCGGGTCCCGGACCTACCTGTAGTCGGACGCTGGAGAGAAGGGACTACGCCCGCTGCCCGTTTTGCGCGGAACAGTACACTTTCTCCTCACGATTTGTGAACCACTTAACCCCTTCTTTCCAGCATCCGACTAAACGCGTGACTCATGCAGGTCCCATTGGTGGGGTAAACCGAGCCGCCCGGTTGAAAAGAACGATCTTTAGCACCAGATGGGCGGGTTTACCCCTCAGTACCCAAATTACATGTAACTGTACTTCACCCCTGCACTGTCCGTACAAAATTAGTGTTGTGTGACAATAATGCACGCGTACTCCAGTATGGGCTCTGGGCAGCATGTCCGGATTGCCCCATTTTCTCACTGGTGAACTTCTGCGGTCGTTTGATCCGTACAACTCCTTGAAGCCGTTCATCGACACCCGGGATGTGCCGGTGACGAACTGCAGCAGACGAACGCATCTCGTTGTCGAAGGACAGCACACTTACAAACAAAATGAAAATATAATACCTATATTCGCCTTGCTCCATAAGAGGAGGTGCCGATTTCGCCCTCCTCGCCGATTTTTGAGCTGCAGTTATCACACACGCAAAGCACGCCGAAACAATTACGCTTTTTCAAAAATATACCGAAAATTGTAAAAAGTCATTGCTTCGCGTGCGTTGCGCGTGTATAACTGCAGCTCAAAAATCGGCAAGGAGGGAAAAATCACCCTCTTTTATGGAGCAAGGCGAATATGCATGTTCACTCTCTTAACATGACAGAGCAGAAAGCGAACGAGCGAGCCAGCAGGAGAAAATTACAGCAAGGCCACAGGCAGGAGGCAGAAATGGTAAGGAGAGCGTACTGTACCTACCGCGCAGTGTGTATTTACACAGGATACCTACCTTCCAAAAGTGTTGTATGGCTGGATGTTTAGGACTGTATCCGTTCTTGTACACAGTATTGTCATTCCAGTCCTTCACGTCGATTTACTGCAGGCCACACATGAGCAACTGGAACACAATCAAAAAATAGTGAGTAATGTACTTGTGCATTCCCTATTCCCAATGTACGTACATTCGATTTGTACATTCAACACAGTCCCTATTATGTCTTGCGTTCTTGCCGCATTGGTATGTAGTAATGCTGAACAACGATTCGGCATTGCTCACCTCCAATTAGTAAGCATCAAAATGCTCAGGAGGTTCGTGGGAATGAATTCATTGACTCCGGACATAAAGGCCAACATCTGATCGGACACCCGCGAAAACGCCGTTTGATTACACGCCTACACAATCACACGGTATCATTAAACAAGCACACATATACACGATAAACCGCAGCAGAGGACTTACGCGATGTACTCGTCCCTGTTGGCTTCAGTCACCGGTATGTTAGCACCTCCGGGCTTCAGTTCGCGCGACTGCGTCTAAAATTACAAACCAATCATTTCCTTGTCCCTTTGCTCTACTACCTCTACTTTGCTCTATATATAGGAAAAGAACTATACGTATAACTTAGAAAGAGAGTTATTACCGTTCCGAAGACTTCCTCATCAACGACAAAGCGTAGATCGAGCTCCGTCGGATAATTATCCTTGATCCAGATCAGAGAATTGTAGTTATTCGTTATCCACCGACTCCATGTCCGCCAAAGTGATCGTTTTACCCAGCATCATTTTGTAAAATGGACGGATGAAGGAGGAGGCTACAACAACACGCGCAGCAAACATGAACATATTTACAGAAACACAAAAGTAGTCGCGTCGAACTAGTACGTACTGTAGAGCAGATTATCTCACCATCACTGTACTCACCATGTAGCCGATTACGTACTCAACTCACCATCTCACAGCTTTCCGTGATAAATAGCGATGCCCGTTATGCGTCCGATGAACTTGAAATAGGACAGGTGATCCTCGCTGCACAAGGCGGAATTGGGATTTATATCCAACCTGTAGTTATCCGTGGCTGAGTACTCGAACAGACCGTAGTAGGGATTGAACATTTCGTGCGACAACAGGAAAAACCATTCTCTCGCCACACCACCATAATCCAGGCCGATCTACATAGGTAGAACACAAAGAGCAGTAAAGGTAATGTACGTACTGTACGTGTACAAACGTGTACATTGCTCCGGTAGATACTCAAGCCAGATAGAATCGGCTGCAACTCGAGCGACCGTTTGAGCAAAGAAAAGCATGATCTCCGGACTAGCTTGACCCAAATTTCGCATGGAAAATATCAGCGGAAGCTGGTTTTCAATAACAGTCCGATGGTACAAAAGCTGCTACCTGCTACTATACAGGCTAGTATTACCCGCACAGTAGGACTGCGCGCGCAGTAGCCACAATACTTATTACCGCGTTCACCAGACGTCCGCAAATCCATTAAAACGTATCTAGGAGTACACGGTTGTTTGGGGTGTGCCATGTACTCCTAGATACGCTTTAGGATTTACGGACGTCTGGCAAAAGCGGCATAACACGTCAGGCAGCAGACAAACAGAGGCAGCTTGTCTCCAATACCATCCCGGGTTTACACTGTCGTCACATTATCTATCGTCCCGTTCGTTACCTACCTCTCCGTGGGATCAATTGCGAGACTAGCCTTGAGATTATCGACTTTGTTCGACGGCACGGTCATCACCTGACGAAAAGAGTCCTCCATCACGTGATCGCGTCTCACTCGCATCTCGAACTTGTTCGGCACGTTGCTCGGCTTGGGCAGATGAGACCGAAAGTACTCGTACTTCCGCTTGTAATCCCGCGAGTACGGCACCGCCGGGCCCGCGATCTGCTGATTCTACAACAGAAGCAATACCTCACATTAAGATAAGACATTGGGGCGCTACACACGAGCTCCGTCAAACTCCGAGCGAATTCGGACCGAGTTTGAAATGACTTCGTTTTGAACCGAAACGAACGTCAATTACTCACACGTCTTCGAACTACAAACTCGGTTGTTCACACGCACATTTCGGTGCGAAGCGAGTTGGGTGCGAACTCGGAAGATTTTACATGGTGAACCATAGTCAGCGCTCCGAATTCGAAAAGTCGCGCGCGTGTGTGGCGCGCCCCATTGCGTATGCGCTCAGAAATGAAATTCGGTAGTTCAGATCAAACAACTCAATTTCATCAACTATTCCTGAATCGCATTTTTCCTTTCTTACCAAAAATCTCGGGTCATCCCATTCGTCCTCCGTCTCTCTGAAGCACAAACAAACATCTCTTTGCTACACACGTACATAATGTACTTGCACACAGTTTATGGAAATCATGGCAGATATGCATGCACACAGTTTGTAGCACGCACAGTACGAGTACGTACAATAAAGTGTTGTTAAGAGCCTTCCTACCATCTTTGTTCATGCCGACTTGAGCGCACTTTCCCAGACGACAGGCTCTGCACTGATTTCGATGGGTTTTGTCCACCATACACGTGCCCTCCTGGCTCGTTCCGCGATTCTTGCAAACGTATTGGCGATTGCGTCTAATTGATCTCTGAAATTTAAACATGCGAAATGACAAATTCTCCCTATTGCAGACTATCCCTAATAATCTATCCGTACGACCTATACTGTACGTACGTACGTATGTGTTGGCACTTGGAAGGATACAGTACTACCGTATTTTTGGGTGTATATCCCCCCCATTGTATATCCCCCCAGTGTATAACCCCCCATTGGCAAAACATAAATTTTGCCCATTGTATATCCCCCCCTGGTGTATAACCCCCCATGTACTGGAAGGTACCTAGCCTACCTATGTAAGCTGGTCATAAGCTAGCTATAGCTACTCCTACACCATGCTACCATGCCTATAAGCTTAGTTGAGCATGTCTTGTACTAGAATAACCCTGTTTTGACCGCGATTATGCCCTAAAACACGTACTTTTGACCTCAAAAACATGCCTCTACACACCTCTCAAAAACAAAAATTTTGTCCCATGTATATCCCCCCCCAGTGTATATCCCCCGCCCCCCCCCCCCCAGTGTATAACCCCCCATCAGACCTCTCGATTTTTGTATAGCCCCATGGGGCTATACACCCAAAAATACGGTAGTTGTACAACAACCTTGAAAAATCCAGCGCAGCCATCACAGGCAAATATTCCGTAGTGCTTGCCGGAAGAGTGGTCGTGGCACACCTTGCAGGGAATGTCCAAAAGAATGCGACCTGAAACAGAATAGTCGAGAAGGAAAATTTGCCAGATGTGCCAGGGAATCGAACCCTGGACCTAACAGTGCGCGGCTGTGCTTGCTGGTGCGCAAGTTGGGTTTTTGTTCTCCTTAGCTCGTTTGTACTATCACTCTGCATTGGCATTTTTGAATCAGAACCATTCGTTCAAGCTTATAGTCTACACGGATAAAACTCATTTTCCAAAGAGTTTTGTCTGAAGGCATAAAATTGTGCCGTTTTGTTTTTCCTTTCCCTTCCCTACCGGTATTTTCCTGCCTATAGGCCTACTACAGATACAGAAAATGAATATGGATTCGACCTCTAAGACTTGGCGGAAAATGGGTGACAAATTGCCGTTAGTCTTCATTCAAGCATACGTGAAATCCGCCGTACGGCGTAAATAAAAGAAAAAGGTCCGGCGGTGGGTTGGACTCGGCTCGCGCCCTCCATTCTTAACCGTCAATTGGCAACATCTGTTTTAGGCGGCCACTTCTCGCCTCTTCGTAGAAAAGATGCGTTCTGGAAACGGTAGGAGGGTAAACTGGGATGATTTCGAGCAAGAAAATATCTCCCTAACTTACCTTAACCATAAACAAGCACGTACTGTACAGTACACTGTTTTGTAGGAAGTTGAAATCTTTCCTGTTTTATGTGAGCCTATGGATATAATATTTCTACAGTAATAACACAATGTTATGTACACAAATAATTATTGTATATTTTTTACTATTTTCGTCTAATGGTGTCGTATTTTCCACCAGCTTACCCCAGTAGTCATCGCCCTATCAAGACATCGAGACAACAAAAAGGCGAATTTGTAGCGCATTGTCCCCTCGGAGAAAAGATAACAATAAAATTCACGACTAAGGTACTCCAACCACTTCCTTATGTGACTGATCGAAACATGCGGAGCTCTTTTCAGAGCGAAAGGAGGGGCACACATGCGCCTAAGTGGTTGGTTTTAGGAGTCCGAAAGTAGAGAAATCAGCGGCTGACGAAGCCCCGTCACTCTACAATTTTTGACAATTCGAGCGCGAATATTGCCTGCAAATGAAAAAGGACAATAAAAGTGGACGGGTGCGACCGAATTGAGGTGTAGGGTACCGCCGAAAAAGGACACATGAGACGGAGATATCAAAATCAACAACTTCACGACGAAGTTGCCTGCGCCCGAGCCTCAAAGTCTATGATGTGATGCGTATCCTGCACGCATTTGGTCGCTACAGTATACTTACTTTGAAGCGCCAAAAGTACCGTAACCCGCGTTAAACATTGCCAAATTTGACATGCCTTCCCACATTCGAAGCGAGGGTGCTATTCCTCTGGGTCATTCACAGACAACTTTATAGTTGTCTATGCTCCCGTACTGAAATGCGCTGGGCTTGTTGGACCTGCAATGGTCCATGAAATGTCTTTTCCTAAACTTCGCAAAAAATTTCGTTTCGATACGTGTTGAGCTCATCTATTTGGTGCTGTTGTTAGAAATTTTTTGCGAAGTTTAGGAAAAGACATTTCATGGACCATTGCAGGTCCAACAAGCCGAGCGCAATTCAGTACGAGAGCATAGACAACTATAAAGTTGTCTCTGAATGAAAAGCACCCTCGCTTCGTTCCATGGTTTGTGTCTTTAGCGTTGTCTGTTGTCAAATTTCGAAACTGTGGCAGTAAGCCTAAAGATGTCCAAAAGAATTTTTCGTTTCCAACAACCCAAAAGGCTTTCGCCGCGTAGTCCTAGCTCTTGTTCGAGCTCTCCAATGGTCTCTCAATTGCACACAATTCCATCAGGGGACGAAGCGGTTTCCTTCAATTTCCTGCCACTCCTACCCCTTTTAGCGCCACCAAGCTAGCCTTCTTTAGACTCGAATACCGCCAATGTTTCGAGTGGGCCCTTCATCCTTGTGCGTCGTTTTGTAGTATCCTACCGTAATCCCCCGGAAATGGCATCCCATTGCGCCTCGGCGAATAAAGTCTTTGCGCAAAGCGGAATAATAAAACAGACCCTCCGGGGTATCTGGAAATTAAAAGTTCTCGCCTTATTTTCAGCTTTTCACCAGCAGCAAAAAGGCAATAATCAATCTTGAGAAGAGGCGTTGTTAGGCGGCTCCCCATTAACGACGGTGCCACCCAAAGCGAGAGACCTCGGTTGTTCGTCCCCCATCACAAATCACTTCAGGACACAATTTTATGAGCAGGACGGAAAGAGAGCGGAATGGAACTGAAGAGACGTCGTGGTTGACGGACGGGGGAAAAGAAAAGCGGGAACAAATAAAAGCGAAAGCGATGGCTAGAGGAAGGTTTTGAAGCACATACAGTACAGTGAGTGATTAACTAGTATTTAAAGGTTTTGGTGACGTTTGAGAGGGTTACGGTAATGCAGTACGTTATGTTTTAGTTTACTCTTTCGCTCAGTTTGAAGCTAGACGGTCTGTCTGTCTGTCTGTCCTTCCCCAATATTTTGTTTGTTGGCAAAAATGAAGGTGTACATACAAGCAAGCAAGCACTCATAAATCTGTCCCCTTCCAAGCTGCAGTTCCTTTCATCAGTTTACCACCACAATAGTATCAGACAGAAGCGGATTACATTTCGGCCAATTGTCCAACAAGTTCTACACGTACGTACTATAGAAGAAAAGTTACTTGATTCCGAGTCCAGTCACCGTTTTAGTCCACTTCTGTCAAGGCTAAGCTAGTCATTGTCCCCGTCTTACAAACTTCAATCTAGACACCTAGACCTACACGACACAGCCGGGCTAGGAGTCACCATTGTTGTGCGTGAGGTCCGTTTTAAGATGGCACTCCCCCGCCCGCCTTCTTGACTGCAGTGCGACTAATTGTCACGGCGTCCTACACCTATGGAAAAGGTGTCAGACATGCCCAGTAGGAGGTATCATTCATTCATGTTGCAATCTCACGCAAAGGTACTCCGTTCATGACTTTTGGGCTGGCTATTGTTCGCAACGGGTGGGTTCACTGACTGCAGTGCAGATGCACGCAGGAGAATGAAAAGGCCCCACTCGTGAACGCTATTTTCACGCCTCATGGATACTTGATCACTGCATGCAAGATACCGCATGCTGTGCAGCAAGATTTGAGCTAATTATCCGTACCGCAGGCTCAAGGCCTCCAAAGGTGTTACGTTACCTCCCAAAAACCTCAAGCCGTCATTTACCCTATGCCACGCACAATAATTCTGAATGCATGCGCGGCATATGCAAAATTTTGAAAGAAAAAGGTAATGTAAAAGGTAAGGCTGCGGGATTTGGGAATGACATTTGGATTTTGCGCAAAACAAGACTACGAGTTTATCGACCGAACCGAAAGCTTATGGGCGAATTTGCGTTCATGTGAACACGTAGTGAAACAGTGCGAAACAATACTTATTATTATATTACATACTCTATTGGGAGAGTGAGCAAAATTCAAGTAACGTGGCGTTAGTTGCTCCGCGTCACTTCCAACTGACGTAGCCTGATAACGCCGCGTTAGTTGGCGGCTTCTGACCTCAAGCCGTATAGCTGTCAGTTTTCGCGGCGGAGTTACATAAAAGATTTATGGCTGCGCCGCTCTTCTCCGGCTCTCTGCTCAGTTGGCTCTGTCCACTCTCCCTCGCACGTCTCTATACTCTGTCAGGGAATGAAGAAAAAGATAGTACGTCTGGCGCAGGGCAGCTTGGAGTGTGTGTAGTGCAACATAGCATGTGAGCCCAAGGGGCAATAAATCCCACCCAAGAAAGTGACTCCCTGCTGGTCACTCCTCTTTTTATCCGGCCCGTCTCAGATTACTGCTCTATATACTTTGTACTGCTAGCCCGTCCCTTTATTCCAAACCGCAAGTGGCGCGGGCGTTATCTAGCTAAATGGCGCAGGCGCTACTTCATCTAACGCGGAGCAACTAACGCCACGTTACTTGAATTTTGCTCACTCTCCTTGTAAGTGTACTGTAGGTATGTATGTACTGTACATACGTATTGTACTCACGTAGATAAGTACGACTTCATTTACTTTTGAAAACACAAGAAGCTTACTTGAAGTTGTCGTCGTGGCCATGACTTCTATCAGGCGATGGCATTCAAAGCTTTCCCAGCTTTTTGATATTGCTTTTGTTAATCATCCGTTGTAGCGCCGAAACCAACCTACTGTCCGTCCGTGGTCCAGAGAATATCCCTTTCTGGGTCTTTTGCGAAGCAAGGTGGGTTTCGAAATCAGAATTTCTTGTACGTAGCGCTACGTATGCTTTATGGCTACACTCACAAAAAGGCTGAAGCTCTCCTCTGTCGATCAAACGACACGACACCCAACAGAAACAGGTGTAAATAACGGACGATGAACGAAATCTTGATGTCGTTTCGGATGGACTGACACATAAAACCGTGATCCGATCAGGATGACAGTAAAAACTGCGCGGATTAAGTCTGCCGGCTTCCTGACAAAGCGCGGATGCAAATCTGCTCGTTAAAATCTGTCGTTTGGTTGGCAACGATGGATTGTCAGCAGTCAGCTGGAAGCACTCCCTTCGTCATAAAGTGACACCTCTGCTGCGTGTTGCTGTCGCTCTCTCTTCATTGATTGGTTACCGTCTCTCCAAGTGGCCAATAAGCGACAGAGCAGGGAGGAGCCAGATTCGGTAAGGCACACACATTGTACGTACATCACATAGATAATGCATGTATGCACAGTACGTATGTATTGGCGATTTCACTTTCACGCCAAAATCGCTTCTCATTTTTCATCTGCACATACACGCCATGCCTTTCTTTCTGTTTCATTTCACACCTTGTCCGATTCCCATGGGGTGTTAAAAACAGCCAAGGGTGTTTGCCTGCTACCCTAGTACAATGTCGACCTCTGGTATGTATAATCCTAGTAGGCTAGGCAGGCAGAGCTGTAGTGAGTGGAGGGAACCAAAAGACCCCCTTCCATGCATTGTTGGATCATCGTGTAAGGGTTAATTGGGCTACGGCGGTCATATGGGAGTGCTTGACCTAAAGCCTTATTACGCCTTTTTGCCAAAAAAATCGCTTTTCGACGCCCAAGCAGAGAGGAACTCTCAGATTTCTCTCAGCTGCTTTTAGACGGAAAGCCACTTGAGGACTAATTAGATTGCGTCTTGTGGTGTCAGAACAGCCGCTGTGCATGTGTTATGTACGTAAACTTACATACTAGTACGTACGTACGTGAGTATTACTAAAGTGCGTAGACTATAGTAGATCGTGCGCACAGTAGGTCTTACAGTAAGAAAACGCTGAGATGAAGCATACTACAGGCGATGCAAGCAATAGTAAAGGCCTAAGAAGAAAATGGCCGCAAATTAGATTTATGTAGACTTGCGCATCATTTTCGACAACTCTTTTGCTAACTTTTTTGACAGTCAAAAGCTTTTCATCTTTGGTTTGCATCTGCAATTTATGCAAAATTCTGGCACAGCATCAACTGTTTCGTATGTAGCATGAAGCCTGCAAGTTCCTAGCGCAGACAGACACCAAAAGCAAGAAAACACATTTTCACGCCTTCCTGAGCATATTGACGAGGCATACGGTAGTCGAAAAGTGGCAGCTGATGTCAGAAAATCATGAAGTTCCGCCCCAGAGCCATGTAATTCGGCTTTTTGCCTCGTCCAGCGGAACTGCCCCCAATTATTTTGTCGTTCCACGCGCCATCGAGCATTGTCTGGGGCGCTGCATTTGAATACTGTAATACTTCGTGTATAACCCCCGGTTGGTGTTGAAATAAAAACGTCAGTCAGCGATCCGATTGCGCAAACTAGTACTACTTCGCGTTCTCATAACGGCGATGTTAGAGGAGAAGGGTATCACATACACTACAAAAAGAGGGCTATACAAGAGGTTATACACGAAGCTTTACAGTAATCGGTGGCGATTTTACGGTAGGTTTCACTTTGGATCCGAAAACATACATGACTCGTTCAAAATATACGTCATTTTCTCAACGTCTATGATTACCACAGTTTCCCTAAATGACATCCGTTTTTGTCCGCTTACCACAAAGGCGCACAGAATGCCCTTTTGGTCTCGGTGTCAGTTAGCCGAAAAGTACGGCTTCCGTTTGCGTTCGCGACGTGAGTGAGTGAGCCGGTGCCGCGGTATTTAGCGCGTTAGTTGCCGCTTGACTTGTCGGAGCGAAAACGGAGCAGATTTCGACACTTGTTCCCCCGCCTCTGTAAGCCGCTTACGTATGTACAAAGAGGGATATCAAATTTCAGTCGCTATGCAAAAAAGACAGGAAAAGGTGGGAGAATTTTGTTCATTTTTTGCCGCTAATTTTTCAGGCCAGACAGTTGCCGCCTGGTCGTTTTTCGAGGATACCATTTTGATAGTTCTACAGTACTCTTTTGTGTGTCTGCATGTCTTTCTGTACGCGTTGTGTCATTGCCCTTGCACGTATAAAAGAAGAACCAACTTTTACCAAAAACATTACGTTCATGCCTACGATCATGCCTATGTCGTACTCCCAGGTTAGGCCAAATCGACAATCCTACCTAACTCATACTCAGCTCTCTGGCTTGTGTACACAAACCCAAATCGTGAAGGACCGGAATCGGCACATACGCAGGCAGTTCGTCAGTAAGTGTTTCCTTCTTCAAAACCATGCCACATAATTTTATCGCTTTCAAGTGTACCCCACCCCACCTTTCTCCATGCTTCCTACTGTGTCCATGGACATTTTCAAATAGCGACGTCTCCTTTCTGCATTTTACGCCACTCGACAATCACTAGTGAATAGGGAAGCATGTTGAGATCGTGTAGGTGATTCGATGATATGTAAGGCCTCAGCCTCACTCAGTCATCAAGAAGGCATGAAAAATTCAAAAAGGCGGGTACAGAAAAAGAAAAGAGTCCCGGATTCGTCGGCCACCGAGAAAAAGGTGCGCTTTTGAGCGTGCGACGTGTTTGCATAGCACTTAACCTTCCCTGGCAATCTCCGCCAGCAAGATCAGGAGTGCATATCCGCCTCGCATGGGATACTGTAGTCGAATACGTACTGTGAACGTTGCACTTCCGATTAGGGCAGAAGTACCCATATGCCACTTCATGCAGGGCTAGCTTTGTCGAGAGCGTTTTTCGATTACCAGGGATCTCTGGCCACCCAAAACTTGGGTGCTCTTCCCTCACATAGGGAAGAGTGGGGAAATTTCGACATTCCAACCACCTACAGCCACCACTTACAGACATCTATTCCTACCGCTTTGCCAAATCCCCACAGCTTTTTTTGAAGAAAAGCATGAGTGGAACGAGAATATACAGTTGATCAGTAATATAGGAAAGCAAAGACCCATGACATTCAACGCTCGACATGCATTGGGATAATCGTCGGTTCTATGGAATTTCCCCGAGTTACCCTAACCCTAACGTACAGTAGCTAAGCTACGCAGTCATCTGTTTCTTGAAGTGGCTTTTCTTCTCTCGAGAGTAGCCCCCACTTGGCGTGGGTGTCATAATTAGCGTCCGCCATCTTGTCTGACAACGACGACGACAAAAGACATCTCTGAAGGGCGGCGGCCAATGTGTAACTCTCTCATGCTGCTTTGCTTCCTGTGCAAACATCGGACGGACAAAAGTGTGAGCCGAGAGAACAAATCCTGGCACTGGAAGAAACAGATTCAAAGACACTTCTTGACCACAGGCACATACACCGACCGGCAAACATAGACTGCTGTAAATTCAAGTGGAAGCACCTGTCATCGGTCTTTTTTGCTATTCACTACTTGCGCTAAGAATATCACGAGTGGTCGCGAGCTGACCACCTCCGTGTTTTTCAGTGCGGTTTCTGATAGGTGCCAGCGGGATCACCGATCATAAAACGCACTGAAAAATGAAGGGTTAGCTCACGACCACCCAGAAATTTTAGCGCAAGTAGCGAATAATCTTCACTATTTACGAAAATTTGCAATATGCATTACTGTAGCAGTTACAGTACACCGTACTGTTGGGCTAACATACGAAGAAAAGGAGAGCTTCCCCTACCTAAAACGACTTCGAAATCTTCTGCATTCTTATCTTCTCAATGGATTGACCTATTCAGACAATGGTAAAACGGGAAATGCCAACGACAGAATAATTGGCGCAGCCAAATTGACACTCTGACCTTTGGCACACCAGCTGCCAGTCAAACATTATTGACACCAACAACTTTTCCTGTTGAATGTCAGAAAGAATGAGAGTGTCAATACGACTGGAAAGCGTAAACAAACATAGTTATGAGTCCAACAACAGCCAACGTTTGACCTTTTCCATTATTGAAAATGGACACAATAATGGCCAAAAAGTGCTACCAACGGTACCTAGTTGCTGGACAATGTGTAAATAAATAACCTTTTGAACTTTTGTGTAGAAACATGAAAGGTAAAAGCAGCCAAGTCAAACAGACGACCAGCTGAACTGAACAAATTATATTAGCCAGACAGAGTGACGTGAGAAAGCAAACTATTATTGCAGTCGTTTTCATGGGCATAAAAGTGAAACAGCTTCACCAATACAAGCCAATCTTATTCTGGCAAAAATAGGCTACAGCATATCCTTCTGTATATCAATAAAATTATCTGCCAATAAAAACTCAGAAGACAAGAAGCAAACGACTTAATAGGAATGCATAGAATCCCCAAAAAATAAAATCACAGGTAGCTACTAGCTAGCCTAGCTAGCTAGAACGTGTACTAGTACGTAGTTGGACGGTTAGCAAAAGGTAAAGAAAGAAGCAAAATGCTAAAAATTTGCACAAAGTTATCGTGATATCTTTTTTCCTCGATTTCAGATTAGATTTCCAACTTAAATCCCATTCGCTCCATTCTCCACCATATGAGCAGATTTGGTCAAATGCACTGGCACCGTCAATTCTTTGCCTTTCACAAGTTCTTCCAAGCCCTTCAAAAATAAAACGAACCCGAAAAAATTGCGAAATGGCAGTGAAACAGTGGCGGAAAAATAGAAAAAAGTTCTGAAGCGAAACGGTTTAAGCTGTTCACCATACAGTGTGTCTGCGCATAAAAGGCAGGAAGGCACTGCTGCTATAGGGTAGCGTGGGGTAAAACCGTCATGCTGAGATTCATTTTCGAAAGCCATGCTTTGAATTGGGGGATGGGTAAAACCGTCACAAGGTGAGCGGATTTCCCCGCATGCGCGCTTTTGCTCCACACTAGCCCACACCATCATTCGTTTCCCTTATTCATAACCGCTTATCCAGCCTCCTACTAGCCAAACCAACACTCACCTCTCCTCCATAGGACACAGACGGGTCCACTTCCACAGACGCTGGCCCTTCTTGCCCCGGAACACCCATCACCTTGCCACCAGCCTTCTTTAACCAACCGGAATGCAGACGGTACAGGTCCTAAAAAAGGCCAGTATGCATGCTCATATGCAGTATGCACACAATTTCACACACTGGGGTGAGACCGGGATTCGAACCCAGAACCCCTCGCTTCGTGCACGAGCAGTCTACCGACTGAACTACACGGTGGAGCTACCGAAATCGTGCAAGACTCGACCTTATTCGTACCTCTCGGGCAGTGCGAGCGCAATCGGCATTGGCGGAGTCGGCGTTTTTCAACGGACTGAATTCAGAAGAACGGGGCGTCTCGAACAGCACGAACTTCCTGCAGAAAACCATGGGAAAACAATTACAACTAGTCGTTGGTTGGAGAAAAGGGACTGCGCCCACTGCTCCTTGTGCGTGGAACAGTACACTTATTCTCACAAGGCTCATTCATACAGGGATCAATACGTTTGAGATGGGACAATCATGGATGCGCTGTGCGTACGTCGACCGCATTTCCCTCCCATGTGAATGCGCCTTCACTATCGTGAAAATGGAACAATGAATTCTGCGCGCAGCGGGTCCAAATTACCCCCACCCCTCCTGCTAACTTAGGTCCCATTCGCATTGGAGACATGCGCTGAGCGTACGCTCGGTGTGTCCACGGCTTGACGTCGATACAAGCAAAGGCATGGACAGCCACGGATGGGCAGGGCGTACGTCGAGCGCATTTCTTTCCTAATGTGAATGAGCCATTATTACTTTGCCAAGGCGAACACGTCGAAGACGAATTTCTCCATCTTGATCCCGTTGGGTTTCTCCGGCTTAACCCTTTGCCCCGTCGCCTCGTCCACGTAAGGAATTTTCTTCTTGGCCACGTGATGGGTTAAGTTCGCTTCGTGATGTCTAAAGGAATCACCAACAAAAAAAGAATAAAAAATACATAATACTAAACTAAGACCCACAAAAAAATAAAGGGAGGATAGATAGAGCGGGGTAATTTGGGCCAAAGGATGTCTGGCACTAGACTACCGTATGTTCAGTTGAAAAGCATATTGGCGCTCTATCTCACTGGTGAATAATTTACCGGGTTTTCCCTTTCGCAATCAAAAACAAGTAAACGAAATTATGGTCCGAATTACCCCGCCTGCCCCCAGGCATTCAAGCCATCAGCTTACTCCACAATATTCTCCAAGAACTGTCGACTGAAGAAGTGATTGCAGATGTTTCCCGCTCGAAACATCAACTTTGCGGGTTGACGCGAGTCGCGAAGCTGCGCAGTGGCCGCGTCTATCTCGCTGTACTCCACCACCACTGGACCCTGACCTTCCATCACACAAACCACGCCCACTGGTTCGGTAGGTTTGATTTTCTCCACAACCTGCAGAAAGACCACTCAAGAGGGACCACTGTTAAATACTGTAATGTTCCGTATATAGCCCGCTTTCGTGTATAACCGCTGCCTCGTTTATAGTCACCCTAATCGGTTCTACCATTTGTATAGCCCCATGGAGCTATCTACGGAACATTACAGTGTAATGTTCCGTATATAGCCCCCTCTCGTGTATAACCCCTCGTGTATAGCCCCCAAATCGGCCACTAACGTCATTTGCCCTCGTGTATAGCCCCCTATTGCGAACCGCGAAAAGTAAGGGAAATCAAGTGTTTTTGCGCTAAAAACAGCGTTTTTGAGGTGTTTTGATGCATAGGAGTTTATCTGCACCTCATTTGGAACAGTTCTGATATTTTGCCAGTGACATCTCTTCGAGGAAAATTTTTTAGTAGCAAAACTTTCACAATTTTTTTAGTTGAAAGCTGAATTTTTGATGATTGGAGCTTGGAAACGTGCCAATTAACCACCACAAAAGAGTTCAGGAGGTCAAAAAACCTTACTTTTGGTACAAATGAAAAATGCCCTCGTGCTTACCATTTGTATAGCCCCATGGGGCTATCTACGGAACATTACAGTATGGGGGGGGGGGGGGTAATCCCGACTAAGATTTAACTCAACTACGGTAAAATTCTCATTCCCTGCATAGTTTCCCATTTGTTCATCATCATTATTGGACTATATTCACGAGTTGCAGTAAAAGAGAGTACTGGGTCGCGAGCTGACCCCTCATATTAACCGCAATTTTCTTCAGTGTAAATTCCGTTCAACGCCGACGCCGATCAAATGTAGCAAAGAGGGGTCAGCTCGCGACCCTGTACTTTCTATTACTGCAACTCGTGAATACCTAGTGCAAGTACGTACATACCTTGACTCCACAATCGGCCTCCCTATCAATGCAGAAGCCCACAAAGGCCGGGTCGGCAACTTTCACCAGTACGTTGTCCACGCAGTACACGTGTAGATAGAGAACGCCCGACTCAACCATGTCAGAGAAGAGACCCGCCCTTTTCACTGCGCGATACAAGCCGCCGTTGCCATCTAAAAAACAATTATAGGGTAACTTGGGGTAAACCCGGTCGGGTTTATTGGCAGAAAACCAGGTAGAAAAAGAACGGCTTTTTCAGTAGATGGCGGCCGAGTTTATCCCATTGCTGGGTTACTCTGTACAACAAGCAGAAACAAAAAGGTCATTGGGGCTCCACAGACGTGAACTCCGAATTCGCTCCAAACTCGGAGCCCTGACTATGCTTCAACATGTATAATCACCAAATTCGCTTCGAACTCGCTCCGTTATTCGAAACGTACTGTACGTGTGAACAGGAGAGTTTGTAACTGGGAGACGTGTGAACAACCGAATTACGCTCCGAATTCGGAGGCTCCTCGGAGCGAACTCGCTTGGAGCAAACTCGGAGCACGTCTGTGGCGCCCCATTGAAAATATTATTAGCCAAGCCATATGTAAAAAGTTAGCCTACTGTCACTTACCAGGCGCCATAGCCACAGCGTGTTTGGAATCCAGTATGATCTTTCCATCGAAAGTGAAACAAGGCAGCTTTCCCTGCTGAAAGAACTTGATCTGATCTGAGCGAAGACCGAAATTGGATTCCTTCGCAAAATAGCCTCTGGTAGCCTTGTCAGTGGCTTCGCTGGTCATAATGTACCTGAAAAGCAGTGCTTTCTCAATTACGTACACAGTTCATAACCCTTCGCGCAGTTGGTTAGCGAGCTGTGAGAAGATAGTAAGAGGGCGGGATCAATTCTCACAAGGAGCGAAATTAGTACAAACAAGGGTACTAAGAATAAACAAGGTAAGGTAGGACAAGGTAATAAAGTCGGACACAAGCACTATTTGAATGAAAAAGCTCGTGGGCAAATAGCCAGTAGAGTAGAGAGTACTGTAGTTAGTTGGGAACCCAAGTATCCGTAGTATGTATGTACATTATGTACGTACACAGCACAGCAGGTTGAGGAAAGTTGACAATCAATATCCCCACAGTTCCGTTTTAGCCAATTCTACCGAATAAGGTCACCGCGTGTAATAATCCACTTGAACCACGCATCCACCAACAACAGTACAAGTCGCGAAGGAAAATTTGCCAGATGTGCCAGGGAATCGAACCCTGGACCTCCCGCGTTCCAGGCGAGCGCCTTAAGGTCTCAATGTCCTGTTTTTCTGAGCGTGGACTCCTGTACTACTAGTGAAGTATCTGGTGATATCTAATTCCAGCTGTTTTCACTTCCTGACACCATACGATCATCCGTCTGCTTGTTTTCCGTTCGCTGTTTCCGCTCCAGTCGCGCTCTCTGCGCTCGTCTTCGTAAAATGCAGGGACAACTGTCTATGCATGGACTTCTGGATAAATTCGGTCCAGGTCTCTCCTGGGCCAACGAAAGCGAGTTGAGAGGAGATCAAGATATCAATCGAAAGCTTGTTACACGATCTCTTTGACGCGCCATAGAGCGCCTCTTGAAACGGCCTCTCCGTGGCGCTATTCTTGATTGAAACGATAACTTTTCCAAACACGTTTTTCTTGGATAACTTTGCGTAGAGGCAACGTAGAGAGGCGCCGCTGGTACCAATCAATTCGTCTCGTCAAGACGCGTTGAATGGTGTGCCGCATATTGAAAAATACCCAGCGGTTCCTTTGGAATACCCATATCGCATGGTTTTGGGGCGTTCTTCGGCGTGTGGTACTGCACCATATACAAGAGCTTTGGCGCTGCCGTTTGGTGTACGTGTAGAGGAAGGGTTGTTCTATATTTACATTATAAGTGATCACTTTTATCTTGCACATAACGGCTACGAGGAAGCCTCAAAGTTGGCTCCGAAACAGGGCATTGAGACCTTAAAGGGCAGATGCGGCAAAGATTTTTCCATAGTGAAGGCTGAGATCGATTTTTCAATTTTCCTTCGGTCAGTATACGTAGTTTTTTATGCTGAATTGATTTCACCCCCATGTCTCGACGAGATTTTGCCTCCTTGTAGAGAAACCCCACTTATACGTGTCGCTTCGAACGCCCGTTTGTTCTTGTCAGCGCCTCACTTCCTGCGTCGTTTTGAACGCGAGAGCGGACGACGGCGCGCGCGCGCGGACGACAACGCGCGCAGATTCTAAACGACGCAGGAAGTGAGGCGCTGACAAGAACAAACGGGCGTTTGAAGCGACACGTATAAGTGGGGTTTCTCTACAAGGAGGCAAAATCTCGTCGAGACATGGGGGTGAAATCAATTCAGCATAAAAAAACTACATATACTGACCGAAGGAAAATTGAAAAATCGATCTCAGCCTTCACTATGGAAAAATCTTTGCCGCATCTGCCCTTTAACCATTCGACTACACACCCGGATAACCTCAGTCACACAATTTCCCCTTTTGATCATGACAGCTAGCCGGTTCCCACTCCGCTAAACACCAATCCCTATTTTTCCCACTCTACTCTTCATATATTTTTGTTTACTTACCATTGAATAAGACACTTTTCCCCAGGGTACTTCTCCTTGGCAAGCTGTTGCAGTTTGAGAATTCTCTCTCCTTGCAGTTGGAAGAGCGTTTTGCCAGAAGGAAGCCCCACCGAGTACATGCCCTTGGGGTAATCCACGCCCAAACGGGTACCCTGACCTCCCGCTAGGAGCAAAACGCCCACTTGGCCCTGGCCTATGGCTTGCAGACCTGAAAATACAAAAAAGTGGCATTTTATGAAGGAACAGTGTAAAGAGATGAGCTCGGGTGGAAAATGTGTGGTAAAGACGACCACCTATTGTATACCAAAAAAAAGTCAAGCTTTAATCTTTTGCAAATAGTCACACGGTTGGTTTGTTGTTGTTACCGTAAGGAGGCGTAAACTTACTTCCCACACGACATATCTGCTATTTTGCATTGGATTAAACACACTTCGTGGTGTAACAAGCGATGAATGAGCTTGTGAAGACACGAAGATAATTTTTAAATCGTGTGCATACGTTTCGCTGCCTTTGGCGGCAAAATCCACGTGTTCAATTGGAGGGGAGGGGATAAAACCACCAGAGTTGGGATTTGCCCCACGTTACCCTACCAGCTTTCCTCACTCCAATATTATTGATTGTTTGCGGAGATGGTCGAGTTTACCCCAAAGCTACCCTTAGATAAGGTCGTACGTACCAATGTCCCATAAGCGTTTCCAGTCCTCAGCATGCATCTCCATGGCATTGGCAGAGTGTTCCGCAGGCACTGGACTCAACTTGGTTTTGTCAATGCTGGACACTGGCGCGTTTGTGCATTTCTGGAACAACAAAAAAGTAAAACTAAAATGGGGTAAAGTCCGCCATGGGAAAATCCGGCCACCAATGTTTCATGACTGCATATCTGAGCAACGAATGGACCAATTGAGACAAAATGTTATATCAATCGATTCCTTGAACTCTCGCGGGTTTATCTCGCCACCAAACCGGCCGCAGGGCGTTATTTAATATCCCATAGGACCCCGTACTTTTTCGTGGCCGTATTTTCCCTACCTATCGGATCTGATCTTCGCTCACCTTGAAAAAGGCACAGCACTCCTCAAAATTGATGCCTTGCAACTGTTCCTTCATTTGTCCCTGTTGTTCAGCAGTAAGGCCATCGTAGTATTGCAGCAGATGTGACTGGCCGTGTTTGGCCAAAGTTTCTTTGAGCGATTCAGAGATCATGATGCAAAGTGGAATTGGATCTACAGTTGGTCGGAATCACAGATAAGTAAAGCTACAAACAACAAACTTTTCACCTTCAAAAGGTGGGTAATCTATTCTTGGTAAAAGTTGGGATGGTCCAGGTAAAAGGTACCCGTAATTCTTCCCACACGACCAAATACCGACACGACATGTAGTACGCAAAGCTTTCACAGATAAGTAGCGAAAATGGCACACAGATGCCCTGGGCTAGATCAATAAATGGCCAACATCAACAGTCACAACCTTTTATTTTGTTTTGCTTTACAATTGAAAAAATAGGTATACAATTAAATCAGTAGAAAAATAGACTTTTGTAAAAGAACAACAGGTAGTAAAATAAAATCACAACAAAAATCACAATTGTCACAGTCTATTTGCAGCAGCTTGCCGAGCCGTGACCATTTCTCTCAAATTTCCTTCCGCTTCTTGCAAACTTTTCTCCAAATAAACTTTCTGAGTTTGAACAGCAGCAATCTTTTCTTGAGCTGTTGAAATACGCGTGTCCAAATGGACAACGCTTTCTTTGAGATTTTGTTTGAGAAACCTGCAATAATCGAGAACGGATAAACACCACACAAGAGTATGCAACGCAGTGGTACGTCATACTCATGGCGACGTCGTTTCAGTCATCTGGAAGCCGAGCATGAACCAATGCTTCCAGCTATAAGGACCAGTTGCGTTGTCGCGATGGGGTGGGTCGATAACGACCCCGCGGTATTTAGTGTAAGGTTTAGATAGGTGCTGATGGAGATGTGAACATTATTCAGTCATCTGGGAGCGGAAAAGGAGAGAGTGAAGAGAAGAAATGGCAATAAGCGTGCGACCCCGCAGACCCTCCAAACTTCACTTCAGCGGTTGACAACCATCGCCTGTCATAATATTCGTCTGCTCTTTCGCAGAAGCAATAGACAAAGTAGGGGGAGTGATCGCTTTGAGTATACCCGAACCAAACGGTACACCATATGGCTCATTCCCATATAGGAAGGAAATGCGCTCGCGTTCGCCGGCCATCCATGGTAGTCCATGCCTTCGCTTTTCGAGCCATGGACACGCCAGCCGCCCACCACCACCTTGTGAATGGGCCATAGAGCCATAAGGTGTTTGGATTTCACACTGCCCGTTTCATGCCGCGTTAGATTAGACGTACGTTCGACGTAAGCCGGAAAGTCCTCTCCATGCCTTTTCATGCTTCGTTACAACGAACGCTGGCGTCCGCCGAACGCAGATGTTAGCGTTTAACATTATGGAAAGCTATGCAGATCTCTATTTTACTTTGATAATATAAATAACCATATCGCCGGACGTACGTACGTATTTGCAAGTTTCCGACGATGTTCGCTGCAATTCGCTCCCAAGAAAGCTAACATCTGCGTTGGCGTTACTACTACGCCCGTTACGAGGTTTTAACCATCACGACGTCGCAAATCTCGCGGATTACCTACAGTACCCTATTCACCATATCAATAGAGATGCTTGTCGCGAGGTCCCCTTGATAACCTCGATTTTCAGTGAACTTTTGATCGGTAGTCGACGCGAAAGTGCGCGGAAAAAAACAAACGAGCAAGACCCGCGCGCCTTCTCGACTACCGATCAAAAGTTACTTAACTCCAGGTTAATTCAGAGGGCACCTCCGACCAAGCACTGGCTGTTATTGCATATGGTGGATAAACTGAAAAATGCGCTCATTCTCCTGGCGGTAGCGGATTGTGGATCCAGTTATGCTTGTATTCTTCTTTTATCTCGGCCTTATGGGCTTCCACTTCACTTCGCCAAACTTGAGTTCGTGTGTTTCCATCTTCGCTAACTCTTGAAAGGCCTAAGAAAAAAATGATATGTATGACTTGCAATATTGACAACAAAATGGTAAATTCATGGGAGAAATGTTGAGAAAAGTATTTTACCTTGCGCAACTCAATATCATTGTATTTTCAGCGTCAGATGACATATGATATTCTGTCGCCAAGGAGCTGTCGCCGACGTTTTCGTTCGTCTCCCGTACCTCACATTTGAAGTTTGTTTTCAGCTTTCTTCTTCTTCCTTCGTTTTCTACTTGAGTTTCCTCCGACTCTTACTTGTTGTCAATCAGGCTAAAGGCAGCATTTATGTACACCTTCAGTTTCTTCAACGGTTGCTGGTTGCTATCTCTCGACACTTGCGTTTCTCACTACTTCTTCGTTCGATGTTGCATAGATAGTTACAATATTCAGTCCTCATTCATGGAGTTTTTCCCTCCAAGGTCTAGTCTCCTGTAGTTATGATCACAGATGGGGCAGTGGGGAGAGATTATATAATGTTATACCCATCCTCTGTTGTATCTTATAATAGATTTCTGTCGTGTAGTCTCTGGTTCAAATTCAAAGGGCAATAATGATTTCTTCATCATGGGTGGTGTAGGTGGTGGTGCAGGGAGGGTATCATTGGCCTGAGCTACCCTTCTGCATGTTCTAAGCTAGGTAGGAGGAGCGCGAGATGAGGAGTATGGAAACTTGTAAGTCAGCTAGGATTGTAAGTCTGATGCAGAGCATGAGGCTAAGCTGGTAAGCCCGAGCAGTTAGCTATTGCTAAGCCTGAGGAGGTTCAAGCAGGAGAGGAGCATGGCTCATGTGCGCTTTTCAATTTGCATAATGCGACTGATAATATGGTATTTATTTGGATTCTTCACCATTCACATTTTTGACGTTCGGGGTCTTCGCCATTCTGTAGTTTTTTTCACGTTTCCCGCTGATTTCAATGTCGCTTTTTTGTGGGGGTTTTTCGTTTGTTTTGTCAAGGATATTTTCCGGCCTATGCATTCCACTCTGAGCTCTCAATGGGACAGTTTTTTGTTACTTTTGCTATCTTCATCTTCATCTCTCACCAGTAGCTTACTCAGAATTGCGTGTCGATATAAAAATATAAAGCAGCTACTTAGCTTTTATGCAAAATTGTTTGGAAAAAGTAAGAGGGAGTGTAAGATCAGTTTTCCTTTTTTCTTTTTCTTTTTTCGATAAGATTCTCATCAGATAGTGTGGGGGGTGTTCCTTTTCTCGCTTTTCAAGTTGTTCACTTTAGTAATTTTATGCATTTTTAGAGTCTTGTGAGTAGATTAGTTGATACATGCATCAGGTCAAAATTGTCAATTTTGGCTGTAACATGTTTTGCTAAGTTCGAATTCAAGAGAGTGGCATGGAGATGGAATCTAACTTGTGCTCCAGATAAAATGGGAGGGGTTGCGAGGATAAGGGAATGGGTTAGGAACTGGAGCCAGGCCGATCTTCTGCCGCCTGCAATTTGTCGCTTTTCGAGCTGTTTGCCGCTTCCTGTTGCCTAGGCTGTTTTCTTTACGTTCTTTTCCAAAACCGCTTCGATGCATCCGGTGGGGAGTATACATCCCGGTTTATAACACCCTTTTTTAACTTTCTTATTTCCTCTGTGATCATGGATCTGAGAAGGATATGCCAAAATTGCTTATGATGTCTCCTGTACTTTACCTCCTTGGTAACGGCCACTGCGAAGTTTAGTTCTGGCATTTGATGGCGTCACGCCACTATAGGTGGCGTCACGTGGCGTCGATGGCGTGAGTGGCGTAGAGTAGAATGCTTATTACCGAAAAAAGAAAAAGAAAGAAAAGGAAAGCACTTGAGTCTGTTTACAGCTCCGGCTCTTACTTGTTGTCCAAACAATTTTGCATAAAAGCTAAGTAGCTGTCTTTATATGTTTTATAGTACGGCACAGCGCAATGGTTCTTGGCCCAGTAGAGCTAGCTGGTGAGCAGATGGAAGATGGAAGATAGCAAAAGTAACAAAAAACTGTCTTCCCATTTGCAGAGCTCAGTAGTGCGAGATGGTCATAGGCCGGAAAATATGCCTTGACAAAACAAAGCGAAAAACCCCCACAAAAAAGCGACATTGTGAAATCAGCGGCGAAACGTGTGAAGCAAAAACTCACAGAAGGTGCGCGAAATGGCGCACCGAGCCACCGACACGTCAAAAATGTGAATGGGTGAAGAATCCAAATAAATACCATATTATCAGTCGCATTATGCAAATTGAAAAGCGCACATGGTGAGGTCCATGGCTCCTCTCCTGCTTGAAGCCTCGCTCAGGGCTTAGGCAATAGCTAAGCTGCTCGGGCTTACCAGCTTAGCCTCATGCTCTGGCATCAGACTTACAATCCTAGCTGTACTTACAAGTTTGCCATACTGCCTCATGCTCGGGTCGGGACTACCTTCCTACCTAGCTTAGAAGCATGCAGAAGGCGTTGGCTTAGGCTCAGGCCAATGATGATGCCCTCGTCCTGGCAGCCACCACCTACACCACCCATGATGACAGACAATCATTATTGGACCCTTTGCAATTGTGAACCAGGAGACTACGACGACAGAAATCTATTAGGTCTAAGGTCATAGCCAACAGAGGGACCATGGTGGTCTGGTCTGATAACATGTGTTACGTAGTAATACGTACGTACCGTCCCAGCTGTGCCACCCATACTGTTGTATGCACATGCATTGAACTAGGCGCTCAGGCTAGGCTTAGCTTCAGCACGCTGGCTTGGCTTAGGCGTATTAGAGAGTAGACTCTCATGTCGACATGCAGCGCAGCTGTAAGTGTAATGTCGCTGCTGTTTTCAACTGCATTCTTATCGCCAACATCGACACGAAGAAGTGGAGGTGGTGTTGTTCAGCAGTAACGCAAGGTGTTCGAGAGTATAGCAACCAGCAACCGTTGAAGAAACTGAAGGTGTACATAAATGCTGCCTTTAGCCTGTATTGACAACAAGTAAGAGTCGGAGCTGTAAATAGACTCAAGTAGAAAAGCGAAGGAAGAAGAAGAAAGCTGAAGAACCAAACTTCAAATGTGAGGTTCACGGGAGAACCCGAACGAAAACGTCGGCGACAGCTCCTTGGCGACAGAATATTCATATGTCATCTGACGCTGAAAATACAATGGATATTGAGTTGCGCAAGGTAAAATACTTTTCTCAACATTTCTCCCATGAATTTGCACCATTTTGTTGTCAATATTGTAGCAAGTGCATACATATGCATTTTTTTCTTAGGCCTTTCAAGAGTTGCAAGCGAAGATGGTTGAAACACGACGCAAGCTCAAGTTTGGCGAAGTGCAAGTGGAAGCCCATAAGGCCGAGATAAAGAGAGCAGAATTGACCAAGCATGAACTGTTGGAATTTCCACCAGATACCGTCACCTACCGGTCCATTGGCAGAATGTACGCGCATTTTTCAGTTTATCCACCATATGCAATAACAGCCAGTGCTTGGTCGCGAGGTGACCCCTCTGAATTAACCTGGAGTTTAAGTAACTTTTGATCGGTAGTCGACGAGAAGGTCGGCGCGGTCGTCTTTCTTGCTCGTTTGTTTTTTTCCGCGCCGACTTTCGCGTCGACTACCGATCAAAAGTTGCACTGAAAATCGAGGTTAGTTCAGAGGGGTCACCTCGCGACCAAGCACTGCTCTTATTGCATATGGTGAATAGGGTACTGTAGGTAATGCCGCGTTCAGATTTGCGACGTGCGTCTGATGCTTCGTTCACAACGAACCTGCGTCAACGCCGGCGTTAGCTCAGCGTCAACGCCAACGCAGATGTTTAGCTTTCTTGGCGATCGCCGATAATTTGCAGCGAACATCGTCGGAAACTTGTCGAAATACGTACGTACGTCCGTTGCGATTATGCCGGCGTTATTTATATTATCAAAGTAAAATAGAGATCTGCATAGCTTTCCATAATGTTAAACGCTAACATCTGCGTTCGGCGTCGACGCCAGCGTTCGTTGTGCACGTAGCATGAAAAGGCATGGACAGACACGGACTTTTTCCGGCTTACGTCGAACGTACGTCTAATCTGAACGCGGCATGAAACGGGCAGTGTGAAATCCAAACACCTTATGGCTCTATGGCCCATTCACAACGGTGACGTGCGCTGGGCGTACGCTCGGCGTGTCCATGGCTCGACACAAGCGAAGGCATGGACTACCATGGATGCGCCGGGCGAACGCCGAGCGCATTTCCTTCCTATATGGGAATGAGCCATATGGTGTTACACGTTTGGTTACGGGTATACTCAAAGCGATCACTTCCCCCTACTTTGTCTATTGCTTCTGCGAAAGAGCAGACGAATATTATGGACCAGTTGCGATGGAGTTGGTCGATAGCGACCCCGCTGTATTTAGTGAAAGTTTGGATTGGTGTCTGCGGGGTCGTCAACACCATTTATTGCCATTTCTTCTCTCACTCTCTCCTTTTCCGCTCCCAGATGACTGAATAATGTTCACATCTCCATCAGCACCTATCTAAACCTTACACTAAATACCGCGGGTCGTTATCACCCACCCCATCGCGACAACGCAACTGGTCCTTATAGCTGGAAGCATTGGTTCATGCTCGGCTTCCAGATGACTGAAACGACGTCGCCATGAGTATGACGTACCACTGCGTTGCATACTCTTGTGTGGTGTTTATCCGTTCTCGATTATTGCAGGTTTCTCAAACAAAATCTCAAAGAAAGCGTTGTCCATTTGGACACGCGTATTTCAACAGCTCAAGAAAAGATTGCTGCTGTTCAAACTCAGAAAGTTTATTTGGAGAAAAGTTTGCAAGAAGCGGAAGGAAATTTGAGAGAAATGGTCACGGCTCGGCAAGCTGCTGCAAATAGACTGTGACAATTGTGATTTTTGTTGTGATTTTATTTTACTACCTGTTGTTCTTTTACAAAAGTCTATTTTTCTACTGATTTAATTGTATACCTATTTTTTCAATTGTAAAGCAAAACAAAATAAAAGGTTGTGACTGTTGATGTTGGCCATTTATTGATCTAGCCCAGGGCATCTGTGTGCCATTTTCGCTACTTATCTGTGAAAGCTTTGCGTACTACATGTCGTGTCGGTATTTGGTCGTGTGGGAAGAATTACGGGTACCTTTTACCTGGACCATCCCAACTTTTACCGAATAGATTACCCACCTTTTGAAGGTGAAAAGTTTGTTGTTTGTCGCTTTACTTATCTGTGATTCCGACCAACTGTAGATCCAATTCCACTTTGCATCATGATCTCTGAATCGCTCAAAGAAACTTTGGCCAAACACGGCCAGTCACATCTGCTGCAATACTACGATGGCCTTACTGCTGAACAACAGGGACAAATGAAGGAACAGTTGCAAGGCATCAATTTTGAGGAGTGCTGTGCCTTTTTCAAGGTGAGCGAAGATCAGGATCCGATAGGTAGAGAAAATCCGGCCACGAAAAAGTACGGGGTCCTATGGGATACTAAATAACGCCCTGCGGCCGGTTTGGTGGCCGAGATAAAACCCGCGAGAGTTCAAGGGAATCGATTGATATAACATTTTGTCTCAATTGGTCCATTCGTTGCTCAGATATGCAGTCATGAAACATTGGTGGCCGATTTTCCATGGCGGACTTTACCCCATTTTAGTTTTACTTTTTTGTTGTTCCAGAAATGCACAAACGCGCCAGTGTCCAGCATTGACAAAACCAAGTTGAGTCCAGTGCCTGCGGAACACTCTGCCAATGCCATGGAGATGCATGCTGAGGACTGGAAACGCTTATGGGACATTGGTACGTACGACCTTATCTAAGGGTAGCTTTGGGGTAAACTCGACCATCTCCGCAAACAATCAATAATATTGGAGTGAGGAAAGCTGGTAGGGTAACGTGGGGCAAATCCCAACTCTGGTGGTTTTATCCCCTCCCCTCCAATTGAACACGTGGATTTTGCCGCCAAAGGCAGCGAAACGTATGCACACGATTTAAAAATTATCTTCGTGTCTTCACAAGCTCATTCATCGCTTGTTACACCACGAAGTGTGTTTAATCCAATGCAAAATAGCAGATATGTCGTGTGGGAAGTAAGTTTACGCCTCCTTACGGTAACAACAACAAACCAACCGTGTGACTATTTGCAAAAGATTAAAGCTTGACTTTTTTTTGGTATACAATAGGTGGTCGTCTTTACCACACATTTTCCACCCGAGCTCATCTCTTTACACTGTTCCTTCATAAAATGCCACTTTTTTGTATTTTTAGGTCTGCAAGCCATAGGCCAGGGCCAAGTGGGCGTTTTGCTCCTAGCGGGAGGTCAGGGTACCCGTTTGGGCGTGGATTACCCCAAGGGCATGTACTCGGTGGGGCTTCCTTCTGGCAAAACGCTCTTCCAACTGCAAGGAGAGAGAATTCTCAAACTGCAACAGCTTGCCAAGGAGAAGTACCCTGGGGAAAAGTGTCTTATTCAATGGTAAGTAAACAAAAATATATGAAGAGTAGAGTGGGAAAAATAGGGATTGGTGTTTAGCGGAGTGGGAACCGGCTAGCTGTCATGATCAAAAGGAGAAAAATTGTGTGACTGAGGTCATCCGAGTGTGTAGTTAAATGGTTAAAGGGCAGATGCGGCAAAGATTTTTCCATAGTGAAGGCTGAGATCGATTTTTCAATTTTCCTTCGGTCAGTATACGTAGTTTTTTATGCTGAATTGATTTCACCCCCATGTCTCGACGAGATTTTGCCTCCTTGTAGAGAAACCCCACTTATACGTGTCGCTTCGAATGCCCGTTTGTTCTTGTCAGCGCCTAACTTCCTGCGTCGTTTAGAATCTTCGCGCGTTGTCGTCCGCGCGCGCGCCGTCGTCCGCTCTCACATTCAAAATGACGCAGGAAGTGAGGCGCTGACAAGAACAGACGGGCGTTCGAAGCGACATGTATAAGTGGGGTTTCTCTACAAGGAGGCAAAATCTCGTCGAGACATGGGGGTGAAATCAATTCAGCATAAAAAACTACGTATACTGACCGAAGGAAAAGTGAAAAATCGATCTCAGCCTTCACTATGGAAAAATCGTTGCCGCATCTGCCCTTTAAGGTCTCAATGCCCTGTTTCGGAGCCAACTTGAGGCTTCTCGTAGCGTTATGTGAAGATAAAAGTGATCATTATAATGTAAATATAGAACAACCTTCTCTAAGTACAAAAGAGCGAAAGCTCTTGTATATGGTGCAGTACAAGCGAAGAACGCAAAAATGGATATGGGTATTCAAAGGAACGCTGGGTATTTTTCATATGCGGCAACATTCAAGCGTCTTGAGAGAGAATTGATTGGTACCAGCGGCGCTCTCTAGTTGCCTCTAGCAAAGTTTAAGAAAAAGTGTTTGGAAAAGTTATGTTGTTTCAATCAAGAATAGCGCAGGAGAGGCGTTTCGAGGCGCTCTATGGCGGGGTGTGAGTTTGTGTTTTGTTTTAGATGTTTGGTTGGAGGGGTGGGATTTATAGGTGTAGAGTTGTTGTTTGGGGGGGGGGTGGAGCGGAAACAGCGAACGGAAAACAAGCAGACGGATGATCGTATGGTGTCAGGAAGTGAAAACAGCTGGAATTAGATATCACCAGATACTTCACTAGTAGTACAGGAGTCCACGCTCAGAAAAACAGGACATTGAGACCTTAAGGCGCTCGCCTGGAACGCGGGAGGTCCAGGGTTCGATTCCCTGGCACATCTGGCAAATTTTCCTTCGCGACTTGTACTGTTGTTGGTGGATGCGTGGTTCAAGTGGATTATTACACGCGGTGACCTTATTCGGTAGAATTGGCTAAAACGGAACTGTGGGGATATTGATTGTCAACTTTCCTCAACCTGCTGTGCTGTGTACGTACATAATGTACATACATACTACGGATACTTGGGTTCCCAACTAACTACAGTACTCTCTACTCTACTGGCTATTTGCCCACGAGCTTTTTCATTCAAATAGTGCTTGTGTCCGACTTTATTACCTTGTCCTACCTTACCTTGTTTATTCTTAGTACCCTTGTTTGTACTAATTTCGCTCCTTGTGAGAATTGATCCCGCCCTCTTACTATCTTCTCACAGCTCGCTAACCAACTGCGCGAAGGGTTATGAACTGTGTACGTAATTGAGAAAGCACTGCTTTTCAGGTACATTATGACCAGCGAAGCCACTGACAAGGCTACCAGAGGCTATTTTGCGAAGGAATCCAATTTCGGTCTTCGCTCAGATCAGATCAAGTTCTTTCAGCAGGGAAAGCTGCCTTGTTTCACTTTCGATGGAAAGATCATACTGGATTCCAAACACGCTGTGGCTATGGCGCCTGGTAAGTGACAGTAGGCTAACTTTTTACATATGGCTTGGCTAATAATATTTTCAATGGGGCGCCACAGACGTGCTCCGAGTTTGCTCCAAGCGAGTTCGCTCCGAGGAGCCTCCGAATTCGGAGCGTAATTCGGTTGTTCACACGTCTCCCAGTTACAAACTCTCCTGTTCACACGTACAGTACGTTTCGAATAACGGAGCGAGTTCGAAGCGAATTTGGTGATTATACATGTTGAAGCATAGTCAGGGCTCCGAGTTTGGAGCGAATTCGGAGTTCACGTCTGTGGAGCCCCAATGACCTTTTTGTTTCTGCTTGTTGTACAGAGTAACCCAGCAATGGGATAAACTCGGCCGCCATCTACTGAAAAAGCCGTTCTTTTTCTACCTGGTTTTCTGCCAATAAACCCGACCGGGTTTACCCCAAGTTACCCTATAATTGTTTTTTAGATGGCAACGGCGGCTTGTATCGCGCAGTGAAAAGGGCGGGTCTCTTCTCTGACATGGTTGAGTCGGGCGTTCTCTATCTACACGTGTACTGCGTGGACAACGTACTGGTGAAAGTTGCCGACCCGGCCTTTGTGGGCTTCTGCATTGATAGGGAGGCCGATTGTGGAGTCAAGGTATGTACGTACTTGCACTAGGTATTCACGAGTTGCAGTAATAGAAAGTACAGGGTCGCGAGCTGACCCCTCTTTGCTACATTTGATCGGCGTCGGCGTTGAACGGAATTTACACTGAAGAAAATTGCGGTTAATATGAGGGGTCAGCTCGCGACCCAGTACTCTCTTTTACTGCAACTCGTGAATATAGTCCAATAATGATGATGAACAAATGGGAAACTATGCAGGAATGAGAATTTTACCGTAGTTGAGTGAAATCTTAGTCGGGATTACACCCCCCCCCCCCCCATACTGTAATGTTCCGTAGATAGCCCCATGGGGTTATACAAATGGTAAGCACGAGGGCATTTTTCAGTTTGTACCAAAAGTAAGGTTTTTTGACCTCCTGAACTCTTTTGTGGTGGTTAATTGGCACGTTTCCAAGCTCCAATCATCAAAAATGTAGTTTTCAACTAAAAAAATTGTTAAAATTTTTGCTAGTAAAAAATTTTCCTCGAAGAAATGTCACTGGCAAAATATCAGAACTGTTCCAAAAGAGGTGCAGCTAAACTCAAATGAATCAAAACACCTCAAAAACTCTGCTGTTAGCGCAAAAACACTTGATTTCCCTTACTTTTCGCGGTTCGCAATAGGGGGCTATACACGAGGGCAAATGACGTTAGTGGCCGATTTTGGGGGGGGGGGGGGGCTATACACGAGGGGGGGGGGGGTTATACACGAGAGGGGGCCTATTACGAAACATTACACTGTAATGTTCCGTAGATAGCTCCATGGGGCTATACAAATGGTAGAACCGATTAGGGTGACTATAAACGAGGCAGCGGTTATACACGAAAGCGGGCTATATACGGACCATTACAGTAGTTAACAGTGGTCCCTCTTGAGTGGTCTTGCTGCAGGTTGTGGAGAAAATCAAACCTACCGAACCAGTGGGCGTGGTTTGTGTCAATGGAAGGTCAGGGTCCAGTGGTGGTGGAGTACAGCGAGATAGACGCGGCCACTGCGCAGCTTCGCGACTCGCGTCAACCCGCAAAGTTGATGTTTCGAGCGGGAAACATCTGCAATCACTTCTTCAGTCGACAGTTCTTGGAGAATATTGTGGAGTAAGCTGATGGCTTGAATGCCTGGGGGCAGGCGGGGTAATTCGGACCATAATTTCGTTTATTTGTTTTTGATTGCGAAAGGGAAAACCCGGTAAATTATTCACCAGTGAGATAGAGCGCCAAT
>JASAMW010007034.1:0-16690 GCA_030247985.1 Epsilonema sp. ZAB3_2
CACGGACTTCTAGAGAGCTTAGGCGGACAAAGGAGTCCACGAATTTATTTTTTTTGTGCGGACACTAGGTGTGATATCCAGAACGGAATGGCTATCTTTCAACACGCGGGAGTTCAAACTGGGGATCTTCTGAGTGAGATATCTCTGCACATGCTCCACAGAAAGAGATGCGGTTTTTTGGAGAAGAAAGAAAAACGATTTCTGCATCATACTCTTCACTGATAATTGGTCTTGACAAATGTTCTTTGTATGCTTTTTAGCTCAGGAACGATGAAGCGCAAACAAACGAAGGTCAAAAAGCTGTCCAGTGGATCATCCCAGTTGTGATTTTGTACCACACTATATTTTTGGGTGAATACCCCATGGGCTATACAAAATCAAGTGGTCTGATGGGGTTATGCAGTGTTTGGTTTATAATGAGATCCTGTATGTGTTTTAGGGCATAATTGAAGTTAAAACAGGGTTATTCTAGTACAAGACATGATCAGCTAGGCCTATTAGCATAGTAACTTGGTGTAGGAGTAGCTATAGCTAGCCTATGACCAGCTTACATCGGTAAGTTAAGGTACCCTACAGTACATGGATGGGGTTATTCACCAGGGGGATATAATATGTTGGGGATATACTCAAGGGGATATACACCCAAAATATGGTATTCCTATTATCAATTACTGCTGTTTGCAATGATGATTTGTGATGTGTGTAACTGGTCCTTGTTCTATGCTGTTTTCCTTCATTCTCATACACAGTAAGTGCACTGCATGGTGAGTAAGTGAGTGCACTATGTAGGATGTGAAAAAGTGGGCATCTGTTCAGGTATATAGCTTAACCTTGATGTAAAATCTGGTAAAATTGAAGGAGATATTGTTTTCGAATGACAAGATACCTACCAAACCTAGTTGCATGCCAATTTTGTGCTATAGTACTCTGGAGTGTAAAAGCTGCCCTGTGTTCCACATGTTACGTATGTGCATGGACTTCTACCTGATGTCCAGTACCAAAATAGAGTGCTATGTCCGTGTACTTTCTAGATGTCTGTGTCAGTATAGTCTATTTTAGACTCTATAATAGTCCTGTCAAAAATGTCCTGTCAATGAATACTCGTACTTTTTGCTTTTTTGCATGTTATATTTTGTAATAAATACTGCATTATGGCGAGGAAGAAAGAGCAGGGCCATCCACCCTTGACCCATGATGATGTTCAGCACTAACTTGTGTTCCATTAAACTGGTCCCGAAGCGAACCGCAATGCGCTCGTCGTCCTCTTCGTTATTTTACTACGTATGTAACGTACCGTATAATACACGTTAACGTTATGTCTTCTTTCGCTTCGGGATCAGGTTTGGAACAAGTTAGTGCTAAACATCATCATGGGTCAAGGGTGTATGGGCACGAGAAAAGCAGATTCGGATTCGGACCATAATCTGTCGTTCTTCACTCGTCGTCGTCGTCGTACGTATTTCTTCAGTTTCCATGAGCTGTAACAACGGCAGGAAGAGCATGCAGACATATCTGCGTTTGTTGGCCAGAAATCGGCACAGGTTGTTCGGCCAAACAGCAGCTGAAGGAGGAGGACTTTTAGGCAGCAGCGACGCCATAGCCACATGTTTGCTTCATCGTTCTTGTTTGCGGTTGGGAACTCGTCTTCTTTCCTCCATTGCCTCCTCCTCCTCTTCCCACTCATGCTCTGACTTGCAGCATGGTAGCAGCTCTCGAATACTCCACAATCCACAGGTTGGTAATTTTGTGTACGTCTGTATGTACGTACCTATATACGTAGATATGTATGTACGCACGTACGTATATACATATGTATTATACTATGTATGAATCTACATATTTATGTGTCCACACGTATGTGTACGAGCGTAGATTAGATATCGGGATCCTGGAACACTTTGATAGTTAGGAAGGACATAGCTTTAGCTTACACACAGTATGTACGGCACAACGAATGTTTGTTGATGCATGATAGTACTGTATGTGCACGATATTGTTCAGCACTTGTTTTCGGGTCTTAGCCAGATGGACAACTGATGAAAGTTTATCCAGCGACGTACTAAAATACATACAGATCGACGCTTCGATAAAGACGTCTGGCTAAGACCCGAAAACAAGTGAATACCAACGGCCAGCCACCATTCAAAGAATTTGCTGATGCAATGCACGTACGTGTGTAAGCTATTCTGCATATTGTAGGTATTGTTTTCTGCTCCGAGCGAGTTGTTAGCTGCTCAACAAGCTGACTCCAGCGACCAGGATGCGCTGTTGTGCGCGGTGCGTCGTTTGTTGCGCGAGGCTGTGAATCAGCTGTTACTCGCGGACAGCTCGAAGATACCGAAAGGCTTTGGGATTTCCTCGGATAAAACGCCACCGTCAGAGCAGAGTAGTCGGAGTGGAAAAGATGAGAAGGGAAAGCAGGAGATGGAAAAGTCAGAAAAAGAAGAAGATTCCTCTTCTGCGTCAACGTCAACACAGCAGCAGCAACAAGCACCATCGTCGTCTAGTGGTCCTTCCTCATCAAAGTCGCCAAAAGATTTCTTCGAATACTACAGGTGTGTCACAAACATCTAGGTAGACGTGGGCACGGTTTTGAGGGTGGGTATGTGGAGCTGCTGAATTTAAACGCGTGCGGGTATGTTAGTACTCTGTTATTTTCCTAGGGGTACGCGGGTGTATGTTACTTTTTTCCCGGGGGTACTGGTGGGGTATGTACCGGTAGGGGTGGGGTTTCGTTTTTAAATACATACCCCCTCACCCCCAGGCCCACGCTATCTAGGGGGGACTATGGGAACCTAATATGATTTGCATATGCTGTATGTGTTTTGTAGGAAATTGGGTGAAGGTCAGAATCCGTGGATTCCTTTCACCGGTCTAGTTATAATAGGATTTCTCCTCTGGTTCTACACGAGAGCGCAGAATCGAGAAATCACCTGGAAGGAATTCGTTTCGGAAATTTTGCCCAGAGGAAATGTACGCACGTATTATGTAATATTACCACTGTATGGAAGTGCAATCCAAGCATCAATTCACTCAGCGTCTGCTAAGACGTATTGTACGTCAACCATCACTCTTTCCCATTCCCCTTTATGGATGTTTCGTTGAACAGGTTGATAGGCTAGAAGTGGTGAACAAGCAATGGGTGCGTGTTGTCTACAGTGGCAAAGAGCAAGGACCTATGGACCAAGTATGTACATACGTACTCTTGCAGCTTATTGGTGTCGTGTGTGTTGTGCAAGTGCTAGATTTGTGCAAATTGTCACTTCAAGGCTCGTTCACATCACCGGAGGGAAATGCGTTGGGCGTACGCCTGGCGTATCAATTCCATGCCTCTGCATACAGCGGGCTATGGATACGTACGCCGAGCGTACGTCCTTCCAGCGTATACTGTATGTTTGTCCGATGTGAACTAGCCTGCGTACGTACGTAAATGCAATGATACAACTTTAGGGCTACGAATGGTTCTCGATTGGGAGTCCGGAGAGTTTTGAGCGGAATCTGGAGGCTGCACAGGCTGAACTGGGTCTTGATCCGCGAAACTTCGCCTCCATCGTTTACAAGGAGGAGTTCGAACTCAGAGCGTAAGAAGAAACAGCAGTGTTGAGCAGAAATGGAAGATCCGTCTATGGCCCTTTCGTATTGAAGTCATGCACGTTAAATTAGGCGTATTCCTAGCTCGACATAAGGAAACGCAGGGACAGCTCGCTGTGCAATGCTACTACATATGGTAGGTCCTATGGGGTAAAACCGCCGGTATTATTGGTGGGGTAAGTGGAAACAGCCTTGAATACTAGGTGTGATCGGGTTTACCCCACAGTACCCAACGTGCATACTATGTACTGTATGTGATTATGTTGTTGTAGTTCTGTGTTGATGGAGCGTCTGCCGTCGATTCTCTTTCTCCTGTTTATCATCTGGACGATGTTGCGTTTTCGAAGGGGCGGCGGGTTGGGTGGGGCTGGGGGCGGAGCCGGCGGCAGAAGAGGAGGATTGGATAACATGTTCGGCTTCGGCGCTTCTACCGCCAGAAAAATCAATAAGGAAGACGTCAAGGTCTCGTTCAGGTATGCAGCTCCGCTGTACCAAGAATTTATCATCTTTATGATCAAAACTCCAGCGTACGTGTACGTACGTACTCGGCTTGTTTACGGAGTGTGTATTATTTGTGCGTTTGCAGGCCGCTTTTCTATCTTGTTTTAGCCAGTTATAGTATAGTACAGATGTGATTTTTTGTGAAGGGATGTTGCTGGATGTGAGGAGGCGAAGCTGGAGATTATGGAGTTTGTAAATTTCTTGAAGAATCCCCAACAGTACTTGGAGCTCGGCGCAAAAATACCCAAAGTAATCTATCCATAATGATTTCTTTCCAACTTCCAATGGGACAACATGAGCTGTGGAGTGTGAATATGAACTAGGGTCCTGCGGGGTAAAACCTGCCACCTGTTAGAGTCTGTCCAGCGTGAGTTTTCTCTTTGGGCGTTTGCCCGTTCTGCGACAAATAGAAACTCATTCGCGGTATTTTTCTCCACGTTTCATCCATCACGCACTCCTATTCTGCAGCAGTACATGTAAAGTGCGCAGCGCGGGTTAAGGCGCAGAGACAACTCTAGATCCTTTAGATAGAGACGGCCGTTCTTTCTTACATGGGTGGCCGGGTTTACCCCACGGTACCCTACCTACGGTGTTGTGCCGACTGTGACAGGGTGCATTATTGACGGGTCCACCTGGTACGGGGAAGACGCTGTTGGCTAAGGCGACGGCCGGAGAAGCCAGCGTTCCTTTTATCACTGTCAGCGGATCCGAATTCTTGGAGATGTTCGTTGGTAAGTTGCTATCAAAGCAGTTCTTTCATGATAGTGCGGCGGGGTAATTTGGGCCGTACCCCAACCAGTTACGGTGACGATCCAGTTCCAGTAGTAGGGAAGGGAGAATACTGGTGTCCTGGTATCAATCAAAATCATCCTTGCGCGCTCTGCTGAGAAAACTGATGTCGTAGTATCAATCAAAATCATCCTTGCGCGCTCTGCTGTCTGGTCGGTGGCTCTGTTGCTGGGTTTCCCCATATTGCCTCTCCTAATTGAGTAAGGGTAGACGTGGCCCGAATTACCCCGCACTAACATGTTATGCGTACAGTACGTAGGCCTACATGCATATTTACACATTGAAGCAGTGGTAATAAAACAGTACGTAAATCCGTGCTTTATGTTGTGCGTCAGTTTGTACTTATTGGAGTACGGTAGACGCTGTTTATTCTACTATTTTAACTACGTACGTACATTGTTTGGTGTTTCTATTGTGTGACGTGGAGGTCTGTATGTTGAGGCGTGGGTCCTGCTCGCATTCGGGACATGTTCGCGGAGGCGCGCAAGAACTCGCCGTGCATTCTGTTCATCGACGAGATCGACGCCATCGGACGCAAGAGGGGAGAGAAGGGCTTCGGCGGACACTCGGAACAGGAGAACACGCTCAATCAACTCCTAGTCGAAATGGACGGTGCGTACTCTATACATACATACACGTGTGTACATTACATGTGCATAGATCAGAGAAATAGATGTAGAAGTAGAGAGAAATCGATGAATAGGGCGCTACAGACGATCTCCGAGTTTGCTCCGAGCGAGTTCGCTCCGAGGAGGCTCCGAATTTGGAGCGTAATATTCGGTTGTTCACACGTCTCCGAGTTACAAACTATCCTGTTCACACGTACGTTTGGAAAAACGGAGCGAGTTCGAAGCGTACTCGGAGATTTTGCATGTTGAAGCATAGTCAGCGCTCCGAATTAGGAGTTCACGTCTGTGGCGCCCCAATGCTTGTGTGTTGTACTGGTGGGCGACTATTTTCTGCAGGATTTACGACGGACAAGTCCAATGTGATCGTGATGGCGGCCACCAATCGCATGGATATCTTAGACAAAGCTCTGTTGCGTCCGGGACGCTTCGACCGACAAATATTCTTACCCGCTCCCGACATCAAAGGAAGGTTTGTGTGCTCCAGTCTTGCCCTTTTTGCTTTGGGTCTAATATGGTGGAGTGCGTAGGTACATTCGTGACCGTGTTTTTTTGCGTGTAGGGCGTCCATATTTCGTGTGCATTTGTCTCCACTGAAGACAACGCTGGATAGAGTGGAACTGTCCCGAAAACTGGCAGCACTCACTCCTGGATTCACTGGTACCGAGAGACGTGCACAGTATGTACATACTATATAGTCATACTTTCCAATCTGTATGTACATACAATGTGGTGTGACACGTTACGTGCAAAGCTTCGAAAGGATTCTTGCTGGCCGGTAGTATTCATGGTAATTAAGAACGTGAGCACAAGAGAATATATGTGCTATTGATATGCGATGGGTCAGACTAGAATGAATGCAGATGGTGGTATTTAGTATTTACCCACAGTTTCATTCAAGGGCCACCTGAGGAGGATCCAAGTTAGTAGATCGAAAGGTTGTGGAAGTAAATACATCTGCATTCGTTCTGGTCTGACCCATCGCAACATCAATAGCTTTACCACGTTACGCACAGTATGCTATTAAGAAACGTTTTCTGTAGGGATAGTAGGAGGGTGGATGGTTTAATGGATAATATACATACTTACATAAAAAAAAATAAAATATGAATAGAGACAAATGGTATGGACTTAAACTTAAATACAGGTGGTGTGTTCGTTGATTGCAGGTGCTGATATAGCGAACGTGTGCAATGAGGCGGCGTTGATAGCAGCTCGCGATCTGGGCAAGGATATCAGTATGAAGAACTTCGAACAGGCCATAGAGCGCGTGGTGGCTGGCATGGAGAAGAAAAGCCAGGTACGCACGTATGTACAACAGTTGATCACTCAGCTGTTGCCTGCGCCCTGTAACGGGCCATAATGGCTGGAGCCTGGAGGTGACGGTCTCAATCATCTTATGATAAACAAAGGCCCCACCGGAAACTAGCGAGAGGAGAAAGGAAAAGAAAGTGCGGAATTTTTTGGTGGGTGCATTAGGTTATGTACCGTAGTTGACACAGCCACCCTCTGCTACTTCTACCACTCTAAACGGCGCGTACAGTAAATGACTACTGCTGCGAGATGCATAGCCTTTCTAAATATTATTGCTATAGTGAATGTACGTGCATTCTACACAGGTGTTACAAGCAGATGAGAAGAAGACAGTGGCCTATCATGAGGCAGGTCACGCTGTAGCTGGCTGGTTTCTGGAGTTTGCTGATCCTCTGCTCAAGGTGTGTGTACAATTTATTTACAATGCGTGTGACTGCATGATGGGGTAATAGACACTTTTCAGCGAAGTATTGAGCTGTGGTGAGCTCGCGGTTGTCTTTTGCGCAGATAATTTCAGGATGGGTTAAAGCAAAAGGAACTAGAGATTTAAAGATAGTAGTAGAATGGATATACATACATTCGTAGCCGACATTGTATTCATGTGTGTATGTAGGTGTCGATAATTCCGCGCGGCAAGGGTCTGGGTTATGCTCAGTATCTGCCGAAGGAGCAGTATCTGTACACGAAGGAGCAGTTGCTGGATCGCATGTGCATGACGCTGGGCGGTCGCGTGTCCGAGGAGCTCTTCTTCGGCCGAATTACCACCGGAGCACAGGACGACCTGCAGAAAATCACCCAAATGGCTTACGCACAGGTATGTACTGTACTGTATGTGGAGGAAGTTTAGATACAAAATATCACGGAATACAATAAAGGTACTGTAGTAGAGATCGATAAATGTTTATCACAAATAAAACAGGTCTTCCTTTCCGTTTGAAGACTACGTATGTATGTATACACAGTACATATGCGTTCCTTTGTACTGGTACTAGGTTCACATAGTAAAATACGGTACGTGGGAATATGGACAGAGTTTTGTGTTTGTGTGCGTGTGCGCAGGTGGTGAAGTTCGGTATGAGCGACGCTGTGGGTCCGGTATCCTTTGACACTCCGGCGCCCGGCGAATTGGCTTTGGATAAGCCGTACAGCGAAGCCACGGCACAACTGATCGACTCGGAGGTCAGACTGATGGTGAATTCGGCGCTGGAGAAAACACGCACACTTCTGCGCGAAAAGAAAGCAGAAATAGAGAAGGTATGCGACTACGTACTGTGGTTGGGGGGGGGGGGGGGGGGGAGGGGAGAGGGTAAGACTGGGAAATTGCGGACTGACAGTCCTTGTCAGAACAGCAGTTTGTAGGCGCCTTCTAATGCCGCGTTCACAAGACGTCCATACAGCCTCTATGATATCACATCGGACGAACGGACGTCTGGTGAACGCGGCATAATCCGGTTACAATACCCGACCCAGCTAGCTGTCAATGCTGATATCAAAACCGCAATGTTTGGTTGAAAGAAAAGGATTTTGGTGTCCGCTCTTTCCCTGTCTGCTTTTTGACTATGGGTCTAGGTCTTGTTGTATCTTTCTTGTCTAACGACTTTCTTCTTTGCTATTCCTTAGATAGCCAAGCGTCTTTTGGAGAAGGAGATTTTATCCCGCGAAGATATGGTGGAGTTATTAGGCGCAAGACCATTCGCAGAGAAGCACACCTATGAAGAATTCGTGGAAGGAACTGGTGGTCTGGACGAAGATACATCGCTGCCCAAAGGACTGCAGAGTTGGAACCAGCCGCGGGAAGGCGAAGGAGAGCAACAGCAGAAGGGGAAAGAAGTGGAAGTGCAAGAGGAAGAAAAGCAGAGGAAAGTTGCAGCTGTGGGAGGAGGACGCTTATAAACTTTCTTTTGCCAGAATGAAGACGGCTTTTGGCCGGCTTATGTGCCGAATGTACATATAGTGTACCGTTAGACGCCATTAGAAGAATTACGTAAGTGTAGGAAGAATTTGAATAAGAAACGATTACAGGAAGGAGAGCGTGTAACGAGAGTAGAAATTACATAAGCAAATATGCCGTGTTTGGATGCCGTGATGACGGAAAGTACTTTTATTGTATGGGTTTTTTTGTGAATAAACTTGTTTCGCCGACTCTTCGGTTTTATTTGGAGTGAAGTCGAAGAGACTCGAAGATAACTTCGATGTAGCAACATTTATTTTCAGATTATTCCCGAGTACCCTTTCTGTTTGTACATGGTTCCGACCTTTTATTATAGCTGTCAGCACAGCACTTTCTTTGAACGAGAGTTAACAATGGACGACTCTGCGCCAGCTGTCTGCTTGGAAGCGGTCGCTTCTTCATGTCTCTCGACCGACGGTGATCATGCCGTTCAAGGTTCGACGGCATTGGCTGCTGTCACAGCTCGCGGAAGCTTTCTGCATCAGTTATGGCTGTGTCTTTCCAACAAGGGCTGTACAACGCAATCCTTACTGTCGCGCTGCTGCCAGTTGCATTCCTGCTTTCTGTTGGATGCTGCCATGCCATATCTGTTGAACATCGCCAAACGGTATGCGATGCGCTTGGTTCACTACCAAATCGTTTGCGAAAATTATCGTCTGATTGAGCTAAGAAGCTCAGCGCGTCGAGACTGACCATGATGCTGCGTTCACCATAAGTCCGACGTATCTAGGAGTACATATGGTGAACGCGGCATAAGACGATGGTTTTCGGCATTGATCTTGCCCTCTCAATATAATCAGCTGTCCAGGGAACAGTGACTATGGCCAAAGTATGTGCATACGATAGTACTGGTGTGTATGTACCAACCGACGTCATTGTTTCAGTTATTACAGTTCTTCATCGACGATAGATTGCTCAAGATGTCTGCTCAGGCTGGCTCATATCTTCTGCAGGTACGTACTATACGTAGTTTCGTTTTCCAAACGTACGTAAATGCCAGTGATCTTAGATTGGAACGATTTTGTTTTAGAGATACGAAGATTTCTCAAGTCTTTGCACCGGAACTGGCTGCTAAAGTGTCGAGGTTTACCGAGCTGACTCTCGATTACGTTTGGTTGTCCTGGGATCACGCGACCATATTTGTATGTACCATATGTATGTGCACACGTCTGACATAATAATTTATTCTCTGTATTTATTTAGCTATGCTCACATATTCTAACACTGAAACAAGGGCATAGGTGTCGGCAAAAATGATTTTTCAAACTCTTTCACAACGTACGAACGCGACGCCTACTGTACGTACCTCAGGCGTTTTCTTATCTCAACGAACTCTATTCTAGGTGATCAAGCACGATGCAGTAGATATCTTTCAAGCCGTGCTTACTGTTCACAAAAATCTTTGCTCCTCCTGCTCTTCTGAATCTTGTACGAACACGTACGTACCTATGTACTACACCACTACGCGTAGACTAGACAAAGTACCAAACCAAGAATTCATAGTGCCCATGCTATTACAGACACGCTGTATTTTAGTGTGCCTTTCTGACTGCGAGTGGTTACACGGTCGAGTTTTGCAGCCCGTGCTGTCTGCTAATCCAAATGTACGCGCCAAATATCGTTGTCTACTGTTTCTGGCGCATGCAACTCGTAGTGAAGAGCTGGAGCAACTCTTCTCTACCAGCGCTTTGCGTCCCGCTGAGAACTTTCCTCAGCATTTGATGTCGCTGATTCATGACCAGAGTTTAGCGCCTGCGGTGAGCGAATACTTATGTAGCAAGAACAGATAAAGAAGAATGAGGGTACTGCAGGCAGACAGACTAATAAGAGTACTATTGTATAACTCATTATCTGTTCTTGCTAAAGAGCGTACTTTCGAGTTGGTCAGGTACAGTACGGCCGTATGGTCTGTCCACTGTGAGAATATGCGGAGATTTCCTAAGTCGTGGAAGACTTTTCTGTTTGAAATTTAGGGACGTTATGCAATTTTGCGCGAAGTACGTAGGTTATAGCCACTTCGGAAATCTCCACATTAACCCAGTAATGAACTAAAGGAAACTTTGCAGCTCCTTTTCAGATTGCTGATTTGTTTTGTTATGTGCTGGAGCGAAGCGAACAGCAGTGCAACTTTAAGGATGTTTGGCTTGTGAGTTTAGCTGATAAATTACTACGCGGGGCCGATCGAGCGAGGCGAAACCTGAAGGAGGTATGTACGTACGGTCAATATTACCAAGAATCCATAGTTGTTGATAGGAGGTACGTACTGAATGACCAAGAATTCATAGTCGTTGCTGTGCGATGTTAGCAATGCATACGCCATTGATTCTTGGTATTGCGAAACGCGAATTGTAGTACTTGTACGTTGCTTTATCCCTGATATGTTTTGCGTTGCTCTCATTCTAGCGAGTTCTACCCCTGCTATTGAAGTTGAATCCATCTTATCTGGACGAGCTTTTGCGATGTTTGCAAAGATTGCAGCAAGGTTCCCATATCTTTGCTACTGTGGCGTGTGTGTGTGTGTGTGTGTGTGTGTGTGTGTGTGTGTGTGTGTGTGTGTGTGTGTGTGTGTGTGTGTGTGTGTGTGTGTGTGTGTGTGTGTACGTATGAACGACTGGACTGCATGCGAATTGTGGTAAGTAGTAATTCGTTTTGATGTGGTATAGATAGTGAGGACACCGACAATTGTACTGAAACTGCTGCGTATTTGGATGCCGTCCTGGTCTGCGCTGGCTTAGCGTTGAAGCATCAGTGTAACACTTGCAACAGAAGGAATGCAAGTACTGATGAATCATCTGGTAGCAGGGTGAAGTTTTGGTCCCATTTCATCCAACCGACTGCTCTTTTCATCAGAGCATTGCACCATGCGAATTTTGAGGTGTTGTACATTATACGTATGTCACTAGTACTGTACGAGTATGTTTGGCAGGTAGACCAGTAACTGTATGTTGTCTAACCGTGTCTAGTCTACTTTTTCCTATGTTGTTTACAGATCCGTATTTCTGCATACTCTGTGTTGACGGAGCATCCAAAGTTGACAGAACCTATCTCAGCTGAAGATCTGCAGCTTTTGCGTCAGTTCTTACTGGTCAACGCCAACAGTCTTAATCCGCCATACATGCAGAAAATGCTCACTGGGCTTCGCCGCGTAAAATTGCCGGACCACACGTGGCTCATTCACATTGGTTGGGAATACGCTCAGTGTACGTCCGGCGCATCCGTGCTGCCCAGTCCATCCCTTGCGTGTGTCGAGCACATCTTTTCGATGTGAATGGGCCATCAGTCTTTATGGGTGCAATGCAGCTATAGTTTTGGAAAGGAAAAATCAATCAAGGTAGCTTTGCGTGTGTTGTTCAGGTTTTTGTTCGGATACGGGACAGTGCTTTCGTTCGCCTAAAGAAGCTAGCAGCAACAAAGAAAGGAGATGAACCCTCATCATTGCGTTGTTCCGACTCCACTCTTTGCAATTACGTGGTAAACTTAAAGGCTAGTGAGGGCAAATTCAGAACGTAACATACGTATTGACATCATCAGTCCTATTTCTGTATTACACTTATGTGACTACAGAGTTTTCTTCGTTGGCTCTTCTCTTTCTGCGTCGGTGGTTTGGATTTGGAGCAATCAAATTTTGGTCGTCGTATCTTCGGCCTATCCACAATGAAAATGATAATCTTTGACTCTTTCCTTTACTCGGAAGATAAAGGTACGTAAGGTACATATGCAATGTGTGGATGTCTACTGCAGTACAATGTTCGTACGCACTATTATGTACGTATGTCAGTATGTGCTGTGAAAACCTTTGCAGTGGAGTTTTATGGTTGGTTGGATATAGCCACTTGGTTTACTGAGGGGACATCAGATGCCGTGGCTAATTTGGTGCGTGAGCTCAGCGACACCTATGAACAGAACCAGGAAGCAGCACTAGATCTGCTCACTTGGCTTGTCCCTTTGTTACGTCAGCGTCAGGAGCCTATCAACAAATATGTGGTGAGCTGAGCACCTAAAGTAGTGACAGGTATGTAGCCATTGGACGTGGGGCTTTGCGCCTTATGTTCATTTGGTTAAGCTCGATATGTATGCCTTTTGGCAGATAAGAATTGCTGTGGGCTCACAGGGGGTTGGTAGCAAATGGACAAGGCAGGGTAATACTAATTCTGAGCATGTTAAAGTTTGCAAGGGTGGTATGTATTGGATGCTCGGCGGTGGGTGGCCTAATATGGTCACTTGCGGGGCGGAATGCAGGATTGTTTTGCACTAGTAGGTACAGTACGTATTATGTGTATATCATGTACAGTATATGTGTAGTGTACAGTACTTGGAGTTGGCTATTCTATGTAGCTTTTCATCAATGTAAGTCGTATGCATGTAACCCACATGTTATGTACTGTTGTAGGATGTGATAACGCTGCGAAGCGAAGCATGGCGGAAAGTGAGCAGTTTTAAGCCGAGCGATACCTACGCGGCAGCTTGGCTCTTTCGCTTCTTACTTGTGATGGACAGGGGAAGGACAGCTGCTACATCAACTTCGTCAGTTGACTGATCAGCTGGCCATAGAGTTGAAGATGGCTCGTTGCAGTCTCATCACATCTGCCTGGGAAGCGCCCATGCATGGAGTACTACACACCATTCATGCCTTGTTAGCCGCATTACGGTATGACAGTAGAATAATCAGCATATGAGCATTAGTTACTAGCTGTAAGGTCACGTGACGACTGTCCCAGGGTCACACTGGAAAAGTTTGGGCTATCCCATTTCGAATGTACACGCTTTTAGCAACTCGATTTGCTTTGTATTCGTTTTGCGTGCGTACGTACCGTGTGCATGTACGTATGCGGACAACACAGACCCAAGTGCATTACCAAAAATATATAATCCCTGTATAGAGAAGAATGGCCTACGTAGTGAAAAAAAGAAACGAAGCAATCACTGGATATCCTAAAAATAGGATATCCTATTTTTAGGCCTCAAAACGAGTCAGGGATTGTTTCGTTTCTTTTCACTACGGAGGCCATTCTTCTCTATACAGGGATTATATATTTTTGGCATTACCAAATATTTTGACATTAACGTTTCAGGTTTGATGATTGCAGCGCTGAGTTTTGTGAGCGCTTGCGCGACTGGATATCTGCTACCCTACTGCCTCTGTGCCAGGAGATCTCTGCTCTGGTTTCGCCCATTGTCCATAACATGTCACCGGAAGGCTACATACCAGCTGGTGGGGAACCTCAACAGCCAGGTTGGTGTATTTGTTGCTCTATTTATTTATTTATTTCTCTGTTGTTTTACCTATTTTTTGTCTGCTTATTCTCAGAGAGCAGGGAAACGCTTTTTCATAAAAGAGCAAGGGTACTGTAAAACTCTCAAAATGAGCGATGCCCGAAATGTAGGTACAAAAAACTTATTTGCCATGGTCTATTTTGTCGTTTTACAAGGTGTCCCAAAAATATAACGAAATCGAGGGGTGACATTTTCTGCTAATCTTTATCAAGGGACGTCCCTTTTTTGGAGTTTTGCAGTGATTTCTTTCCCAAACCCAAATTATTCCGCACTACCGTGTGGCTACTTGCAGCTGCTCACTCGGCGGAGGAGGAGGAGGAGGAGGATGGTGAGCGTCTGGCGGAGGTGCGCCAATTCGTCGTTGCCCAGTCGGTACTGCTTAGCTGTTGGCGCGCACAGAAGGAAATCAGCGCCAGTCTACGGCACTCTGGCCCCAAGCAGCGCCCATGCCCACCATTCTAGGAGACGCAGAGGTAATTTGTTTTGCTTCAAGTGTTGCCTTTTGCTGCTCAACAACAGTACTTCATACGTACGGTACGTACGTACGTATGCGTTTATTTTCTGTGGTTGAAGGTGTAGGTGCTATATTGTACATATCTTTTGTGACGTGCCGCGTTCCATATGGCGATAGCCGGGCCCCGAAAAGAGGGGGGGGAGGAGATAGGACCGAACGGGAATCGAACCCGTTACCCTCGGACACAGTTTAGAGGACTTAGGCAACCCCACGAGGGCCCGGTTTTAGGGACATTTCAGGCTAAACTCGCCTTACACATACCTAATGTCAGCACTCATTTACGTACACTACTACTGGCCTCGGACGCTATTGCCATACGTACGCAGTACGTAACACTTTGTATCCTACCAAGTATTGTGTAAACTGGATGGATTGCAGTAATGTTTATGCAGTACGGTAGAATCGCACAGCAGACAAGACAACTAATGTACGAATATACAAATCCAACTCACGCCTAATACATATGTAGCACTTTAGCAAACTGGGCGTTGCTTGAACAGCTGCAGTAAGTTGATCAATGGAAACATGATGATGGCGCCTAGAAATGAGCCGGCTTGCGTGAACACTCCACACCAGAACAGGCGACGCTCGCTGTTGAGCGAACTCTGACGCAAGATACTGGCAAACACCGTGCGCAAAAACGCCAACAGTCCCTCACACACAGCCCATGCTCCCACCTTTAAAACAAAAAACCATTTAGGGCAAGGCTAGAGAAGGAATACCAAGCGCGAAACCCAATGTACAGTTTGTAGTATGACAAATATGAAACCCTTACACACAGTATGGAACCCATGAGTGGAGGATTCCGAGGCACTGGTTCTGGACTCATGATAGCCAACAGCATGATGTAACCACAGGTCAGAGTTGCGGCGACCGTCAGGCACTATGGTCACAGCTCCCAGTTGCAGGTCGAAAAAGAAGGGCAGGAAGCAGCCGATGGTGTCGCCTGTTGTTGAGCAAGCTATGGCCCAGTGAAATGTTGGCTCTCCATAGGGCATGGCGGGTCGAGCTGCACTGGAGGCATGACACCGTTCAGGCGGCGGGGAGGGCCAGAAGATGAGCGCCAGCACATGCAGGTATCGCCCCAGGGGTACATGGAATTTGCCGACTTTACGTGGCATCTTGGACAGCTTCCTGTCCATTTCTCGACTCTCCAACGCCAGCTCAGTGATGTTTGGATCCTCTTTGCCATGCACACGCTCGCGTGCAGCCCACTTGGACCAGTTGAGCAGCAGAAAAGCCACAAAGCACATGCACAACCATGCGAAAATCAGTAGAATATACACAGCTTCGCTGAAGCGTGGTGGCACTGCATACACATGAGCTGTCAGATGGCTCCAGTGTGATGCGCGCTCATTGCTGATAGTATGCCTTTTCATAATGCCGTCGTCTCCTGGGACAATGATATATCCAGGGGTTGTTGTAGTGCGCTGTTGGGTTGTTGTGTTTCCTCTCCAATCGCAAATGACTTCTCCGGTGTCCTGTATGAGGGCGAAGATGGGCGGTACCATCGCACTGAATCCCATGCCTACGAAGTATGCCACTGTGTACTGCGGCTTGAACACTGCCATGTATGGCAGATACAGAACGTTGGATGTGCAATCCACAATGAAAAACATGAAGAATAGCACAAACAGTGGCAGGCTTCGCTTTTCGCCAAAAATGAAGACGGTTCTGTGCCACACAAATGCAAGTACGAGCATGCAGATGGCTTCAAATGCGATGAGGAATGCTATGAGGTAGGCTGGCTTGAAGGCTTTCGGCCCACATTTGATGAACATGCCATAGCCAAATGGGGCAAAGATGGCGATTTGTACGAGGACCGTGAGAATTGAGGGCAGATGCCAGGCTTCTGGCAAAACTGTCACCATCAATGGCAACTCCAACCACATGGAGCTCACACTGATCCATGCACTGGAACCAAACAGAACCACCAATGCATAGACAAATGGGGAAGTACTTGGAGCAGTTGTCGTTGTCGTCACCTCGACGACCTCAACCTCAGCCATTTTTTGCCCTTTGTGCGGAGTGGCAATAAGCTGTCGATGAACACTATTTATTCTAAGCCAAACCGGACGTGAGGTAAAGTGGTGTAATGACGATAGTGAAAGGATGCTGAGTTTATTTAGC
>JASAMW010007036.1:0-49565 GCA_030247985.1 Epsilonema sp. ZAB3_2
CCTTTCAAAATGCTCGCTCGGGCTGTCCTTCCTTCCTCCGGCCGAAAACTGTGACGTCACAAAGAGGGTCAGAAAAGCGAAGGAGTTGGGCCGATGGCTAGCAGGCGTAAAACAGGGAGAGAGAGATCGTCTTGGGTTCCCTTTTGCCAAGTTTTCGCTGGTCCCTCTTTTCCTCCCCTATTTTCCTCCTAAAAGCCGAGCAGCCAGCGGAGTTTCTTCGACCCCTGCCGGACGTCTTTTCTGCTGTCTTCTCTCGCCTAACCTCAGCGCGTGCATACTGCATAGTAAGGGTAGTAGGTAGGTACATAGGTAGACATACACATACACAGTACGTACGCAATGTAACGGGCCAACCAAAATGTGTGTACGTATACTACATATATTATTGTGAGATACATTTCTCACCACCACAGAACAGAATCCGCTCTGCTGGTAAGCAGCTCGTAGTTTCTTATGCCCTCGTGTTTATTTCATTATTGTTTTTGCTTTGACCATCATGTCTGAAACTCCATCGACTTCAGCATTATCGATCATCACTACCCCCACATCAACGGAAACTCCAAGCTCAGCATCAGCCAGCAAGCGGAATGGCAAAAAGCACTGTTGCGTTCCGTACTGCACCAACAGTTATGCCAACAATCCGACCGTATCGCTGCATTGCTTTCCGAAAGACAGCAGGAGGCGGAATCAGTGGATAAAAGCTATCAAAAGAGGGTCAAATGATATCTGTTACGATAGTGCCGTGGTGTGTTCGGAACATTTTCATTCGACAGATTTATCCCGACCTTATGGCAGCGAAGGAAAACCGCGACTCGATAAGAACGCCGTCCCAATCCCTGTCTCAGAACCTGACTGCAACAATCAGACTCCGCGTCACCCTGAGCAGTTAGCAGCTAATGAGAGAGAAATACCGTATTTTTGGGTGTATAGCCCCATAGGGGTATACAAAAATTGAGACGTCCAATGGGGGGTTATACACTAGGGGGGGATATACAATGGGTGGGGATATACATAGGACAAAATTTATGTTTTTGAGAGGTGTGTAGAGGCATGTTTTTGAGGTCAAAAGTATGTGTTTTAGGGCATAATCGCGGTTAAAACAGGGTTATTCTAGTACAAGACATGCTCAGCTAAGCCTACAGGCATAGCAGCATGGTGTAGGAGTAGCTATAGCTAGCGTAGGACCAGCTACATACATAGGTAGGTCAGGTACCTTCCAGTACATGGGGGGTTATACACCAGGGGGGATATACAAAGGACAAAATTTATGTTTTGCCAATGGGGGGTTATACACTAGGGGGGAATATACAATAGGGGGGATATACACCCAAAAATACGGTAGCTGTGGCACAGGCACTGGCTGAGCACAATGGAGGGACGCCAAATCGAAAGCGCAAACGCATTCTGGACTGGAAGAAGATGAATGAACGACACAATCCTCCTCCTCCACCAGAACAGCCACAGCCACTCAGCGCCTCCCCGCCACCTGAATCTGAAGTCATCACAGTAGCCGCTTATCATGAGGATCTGGCTCGTATGCGGCAGTGCAGTGAGCAGCGTGTCAACGCCGTCACCATACAAAACAAGAAGCTGAAAGAAGAACTTAGCCGACTGAATGATAAACTGGAAGCGGAAAAGAGAAAGAACAGTGAACTACAACAGCAGCATCTCATAGTCGAGCAGAAAATGCTCAGCTTACGCTTTTGCTTTGAAAATCTATCAGCTCAGCCAGCGATGCTGAAGTATTATTGTGGCCTAAATATGCCGCAGTTTGAAGCATTAGTGTTCGACATTGGCGGCTTGGGGGCGATAAACGACTTGATTTCCCATCACTATCCGCAGAAGAAAGACAGCAGCCGTGGAAGAAAGCGCATTCTTCCCCCCGAGGATATTTTGTTGCTGTTTCTTACTCGAATGCGGCAAGGAATGGATGTGCTTGATTTGGCCTACCGCATGCAAGTGTCCCCCTCCACTGTCTCTCGCCACTTCGCTATGGTTGTCAACTTTCTCTATGTGCTCTTTCGGGAACGAGACATTTGGCCAAGTCGGCAGCAGGTGGATGAAAGGATGCCGCCCGTTTTCAAGAATGCCTACCCTGCCACCCGCGTCATCATTGACACTACTGGCATTATGACTGACCGTCCGTCCGACCCCTACTTGCAGCAACAGATGTACAGTCAGTACTATGCTGGACACTGTTTTAAGGGCCTTATTGGGATAACCCCTGCCAGCGCTGTCTGCTTCGTCTCCAAAATCTACACTGGCTATACGAGTGACAAGGATATTCTGCTGCACAGTGGACTGTTGGACAAGCTAGAATCAGGCGACGGACTTATGGCGGATCGAGGGTTTCAAGTGGCGGAAGAATGTGCTGCGCGAGGCATAAAACTGGACATTCCTCCTTCTTTGGGTGGAAACACATATCACGTGACGCTTTTTAGCAGGGCTCGACCCCCCCCTCCCCCCTCTGTGCCAAAATGTGACGCTTTCGTGACGCTTGGGCCTACCCCCCCCCCCCCCCCCCCCCCAGTGGCGTCACGTGACGCTATTATATACCACAGTGGCACCGTATGTATGGAAATGTGTACAGTACAGTACCATATATTTATTCATAATCCAGCAATAAGGCAATCAATGTCTGGGAGCGTGTATTATGCAGCATGAAACAATAAATACCTACCATCACCAACTAGACAGGTATAACAAGCAATGGCAACTTGCAAGTATGTACGTGCAATGGCAGGTATGTATGTAAGTATATGTACTGTAGTACAAAATCGGCCTCACGTGACGTTTGGCCGTACCCCCCCCCCCCCCCCCCCCCCCCCCCACTAAACGTGACGCTTTCGTGACGTTTGGCCGACCCCCCCCCTCCCCCCCCTGGGGGCGTCACGTGCTAGATGCATGGGCCCTTTGCCCACCGGAGGGGGTAACTTTTCCGAACAGGAAATAACAGAGACGCGTCGCATTGCCGCCAGTGTACGCATTTATGTGGAGCACATGATGAGAAGATTGAAGGAATGGAAGATTTTTTCTCATTTGAACGCTTGTCAGGCTGCTGTAACTACTCAACTGTTTGGTGTTGCTATGTACTTGCAGCTTTTTAAAAAGCCTTTGGTGCCATCTAATGATGAGCTTGAGAGTAGGTTAGAGGATGTTTTGGATACTGTTGATGAATGGGCAGTCGCGGAAGATATGTAAAGATAAGGATTGATAGAGTGCAATGGCGCGAGTTCACGCTTTGTTTGTTACATACATTGTTCTCGTACATATACGTATGGTCTCATTCACGCCCGTTATGAATGTGCAGTACGTATGTAGAGTACGTACCAAACATTACTTGTTTTATTGGGTAAATTTTTTTACCAGCTATGGCGGCTACTGTTCCACCGGGCGCAAAATCGTTCAGAAATTTGCTACCACAACACTACAGCACAGAATGTTCGAAGCTTGATCGCTTTTCGCTTGAGCACCTTGAGACATGGTGTAAAGATAGGCCAGCCGTTGACCACAGACCTACTAGTGATCACACAAACTTGCTGAAGGGACACCGGCTATTTATCTCTGGCTTTTGCGAGCGGCGGCAGAGTAAGCTACTGCGACTTTGTCATGAAATACAAGAGTGATTTGAAAGTACTGACTGTACCGTTATGTCCATCAGCTTGGGAAAAAACGAAGACGGTGCTGCGCGATTTCTATGTACGATATTTAGTGTGCGAGTATATGAGCGACAATGTGAAGAACGGTCTGCCATTGTTTTTGGATGAGAGAAGGTATAAATAAAAGCTGATAAAAGTTTGCTAGCGAGAAGTGATAAAAAAACCGACGAAATAAGCGAAAATACATTCATTGCCAACACACAAAGTATGTATGTATGTACGTATGTACGTACGTAAGGCGCAAGCAGTAGCGAAACATACGGGCTGACCTTAGTAGCTGAGGGAACGCAGCCTCAGTCTCTCTTTCTACCCTCCTTGTGACGTCACGCGGTCACTCAAACAGCGCCCTATTTTCCGAGCGAAGGGAGGGAGCGAGAATTTTGAAAGGGCACTATTATGCCATACGCGCCGCGTCGTAAATCACTGCACTGTTTCCAACTTTTTCGCTCCGAGATTCCTCCGAGAAGGCTCCGAGATGGCTTCGAGAAGGCTCCGAATTCGGAGGAAACTCGGTGGTTCACACGTCTCCGAGTTTGAAACTTGGCAGTTCACACGGGCGTTTGGAAAAACGGAGCGAGTTCGGAGCGAACTCGGTGAATTTACATGTTGAAGCATAGTCAGGGCTCCGAATTCGGAGCGAATTTGGAGTTCACGTCTGTGGCGGGCCATTGATGAGAACCGAATAGCTCACTTGAAAGAGGAGAGTTCAAGGAAACGATTGTTAGAATATTTGACTCAATCGGTCTATTGGTTGCTGAGATGTGCAGCCCTGAAACTGAGGTGGCCGGATTATCCCATGGTCGGGATTACCCCATAGTACCCTATTACCGTCAGGAATGTCCCTTAGTTTCTTGTACTGTCCCTTTAGAAGATAAGGAATCAACTCAGTCTTGATGGATGGTAACAGCTTACTGAAACACACATCATCAAGTTGTAAATTTGAGTATAAACCTACTTTCTACATGAGGAAATGGAAAAACATATAATCTTACTCGTTCAATCGAAGCAGATCTAAAACCCAGCTTTTCATCAGGTAAACATGACAGTCAGTAAGCTTTGACGTCAATTTTACACTTGGAAACCTGTAGAAAATAAGCACCTTTAGCACACAGTCAATTAGTACAGCATGTAGAATAAAAAATAAGGGACGTTAAAATTTTTTCACACCTCTCAAGACATCTGAGACTCAGTGAAATTTCTTCCTCATAGTCCGCGTCATTTCCCAAGAAAATCAAACGAGATGCCTTGCTGTCCAAAGCCATCAAATCTGCTTCTAAAATAGCGCAAGCATAGGGTATCATGGGGTAAACCAGGCCGGTTTTACAGTGACGTAAATTCGGCACAAGAATGACGTTCAGTACTAGGTGGCCGGGCTTACCCTACGGCAGGGTTTACCCCACAAGTACACGTAGACCCTCCTACAACCTAAACCTACAAGTCCACAAATATGGCAGTGCGGAATAATTCTGGTTACTCCTTCTGATCCTGTTGACAAGGCACAAAATTAGTGAAGTGTGGTATCAAAAGTAATAACCGTTTATTCAGATCAGAAACTGACATGAATATAGTAAGTGCCAAATGCCTACAGTAAAGCAGACACTTTACAACACTGTATACATAATAATGAAGCACATACGTACACGTTAAGAAGCAATAATGATGAAACAGGGTATGTACTCTAAAACTTGTACACACGGGCGTAGGAAGCAATATCAAAGTTGTCAAGGGCATTGACAAAGGAATTGCGCGAGTTACTAGAAACAATATTTTCCGGCAGCAAGTTCCACAGGGGGACAACACGATGCCAAAACATTGATTGTTGCAAACTATTATTGGGATACGGGACAATAAGCCGTAATGGATGACCCCGAATGGAACGCGCCCTACGAAAGAACTGATTTTCATCCACGTCTACGCGCCCCGTAAGAACACAGTAGCACATAGAAAGATCAGCTTGTAAGCGACGCACCTCCAAACTCTGGATACCTAGGTGAGCACATCGCAACTCATAGCTAGGCTTGACACCATGACACCTAGAGAAAACAGCAGAAGTGTAGTAGGACTGTACACGCTCAATCAACCGAATATCAGAAACCTTAGATGGGCTCCATATAACAGTTGCGAACTCTAATAATGGCCGTACATACGTGAAATAGGCACGCATAAGAATTTCGGCGTTATTTGTACTGAAAGCTTTAAGAATGGAACACGCAACCCCATATGATTTTGCTGATATAATAGAGCAGTGTTGAGTAAAAGAAAAGCTAGAGGACATAATCACTCCTAAATCTCTACATGAGGACACAAACGAAAGATTGGAGCCAGACAAGCTGTACAAAGTTGGCTGCGAATTACCAATAGATAGTACATTACATTTAGATACATTAAGAGATAATTGCCACTTATCATCCCACTCCTGAATAATAGATAAAGCATCTTGCAGGGCGGTTGCATTGGTACTGTCAGCAAAAACTTTTACATCATCTGCGTACATCCTAACATAGACTGGAAGGTGCCCTAATTCAGAAACCAGGTCGTAGGTATACAAATCAAAAAAGCTGGGGCCTAAAACCGAGCCCTGCGGTACACCACTATGGACTATAGCCCTACTGGAGAAAACACCACCTACTAAAACTTGCTGCTCCCTGTTAGTAAGAAAATCTTCGATCCATTGGTACAATTGTCCAACAATACCATACGCACGTAATTTGTACAAGAGTTTGTTATGCGGGATTACATCAAAGGCTTTGCTATGGTCCAAAAAAGCAACATGACAAGCGCGCCTATCAACAAGAAAAGAAGTCCAATGTAATGTACAGTCCAATAATTGAGTAACAACAGATCGTTTGGGTAAAAAGCCATGCTGCTCAGAGGCTACAAGATTATTTACTGACAGGTGATGCAAAATGGCCCTGTTGACTATACGCTCCATGGTTTTACCAACATCACTAGTGATAGAAATAGGCCTGTAATTGACCGCAGAGGCCGCGGAACCTTTTTTATACACTGGTACTACATTAGCTAGCTTCCAAATTGTAGGCAATTTTCCTGTATTAAAGCTAACACGAAAAATTCTACTAATTGGCTCGCATATGCATACAGCACAGGAAACGTTATCATAGCAGTAAGACGCAATTTTCTTAAGTAAAAGTGCTGGAATTCTATCCGGCGTGTTTGTTACCTTAGGAGGAAGATGCCTAAGATAAGTACATACGTTATGCTGAAGAAACGTAACTGAGCTGAAGCGATTCGCGCATTTATTGGGAAATTGCGGACGCATACCGTCGTCATGCCTGAAGGCAGAGCAGAACTGCTGGTTGAGAACCGCGGCCTTATCTGCATTGTCAGTTGCCACTGTACCGTCAGGTTTCAGCAGTGGAGCCACAGCTTTCTTTGTACGAAGTTTGCTGGCAGCATAGCGGTAGAAGGCGTTAGAGTCCTGGAGGGAGAGCTGACCGTTCGCGTGATGTTACATATTTGCGCAATGCAGCTGAATATTCCTTCGCCGCCCTCTTGTACTCTGCCATGGCTATTTGACTAACAAGCCTAAGCTTCCAAGCATGATTACGCCTTGTACGTAAAACACGAATACGCTTTGGCAAAGTGAAACTGCGAGGATTACATGGCACTATTTTGGTGGGTACATACAAGTAATCCTTGCATATCTGTTGTCTAAACTTTGAATTAAACCCGCATTTACCCCACAAAGTAAGAATAAATTTTGTTGAATGACCCCACAAAAGTTCAGGTAAATTTTGGTAAATTACTCCCGAATTACCCCGCACTACCCCACAAAAGTACCGTAAATTATGGTGAATTACCCCCGAATTACGAAGGGCACTACCCCACAAAAGTAGGGGTAAATTTTGAATTACCCCCGCACTACCCCATAAAAGTACGGGTAAATTATGGTGAATTAACCCCGAATTACATTTACCCCCGCACTAATCCACAAAAGTAAGGGGTAATTTTTGGTGAATTCTCCTCGCTCGCACTAATCCACAAAAACACGGGTAAATTTTGAATTACCCCCGAACTACCCCACGAAAGTACGGGCAAATTATTGTGTGGTACCGTTTCGCCTCGATTTTGACCCAGGTGCAGGTCCCGTGACTGGGGAATCAGCCAATAGGAGCGAGAGGGCGGCACCCTTCGTTTGATGCTTTTGAATCAGTTTATCCACTGGAAAGTCAGAGATGAAATCGCAACCGATCAAGAGTAAATCTTCCTGGAAAACCAAAACAACAGTCATTTCTTATGAATTCTTGCTCCGCTTACACGATAATAAATGCCGCGCTTTTCTCAACGCTCCACCTGATTTTGAGCTACACTTTTAACCCCTCCTCTATTTGGCAGGTCGCAGCGACCAAAATGCGACCTAGTGCGACCAAAATGCGATCGCCTCAGTATCGCATTTGTATCGCATTACCATCGCATTTGTATCGCATGCGATCGCACTAGGTCGCATTTTGGTCGCATTTTTCCAAAAAATATTCCCCAGCTATCAGTGAGCATCTGACAGCGATCTGGGCACTCTGGACCGATCTTGTTGTCGGAGTCGCATTTTTGCTCCAACCGTAACCATAGCAGAATTCTCGTCGAAAATATTGCTTGTTTTTTCATCGACTATTTTTGTACGCAGTATAACTTGTTCGCCGGGCCGGGCCCAGCCAAATCCACGTTTGACCCATCAAAAAGATCAGCAGAAAGCTGCGATCATGACGACGCAACGCAACGCGACGGCGCCGTCTTCGTTGTTTTTCTGCCATAATTCTTCATTCGCTGCAAAACGGATTACCGTTTTCTGCTGATCTTTTTGATGGGTCAAATGATGATCAGCACATGGACTCCTTCAGTAAGTTATGTACTCCTAGAGAGAAAAGGCCCACTTCTTTTTCTCTAGGAGTACATAACTTACTGAAGGAGTCCATGACTCTATCAGCGCCTACTGCGTACAAAAATAGTCGATGAAAAAGCAAGCAATATTTTCGACGAGAATTCTGCTATGGTTGCGGTTGGAGCAAAAATGCGACTCCGACGACAAGATCGGTCCAGAGTGCCCAGATCGCTGTCAGATGCTCACTGATAGCTGGGGAATATTTTTTGGAAAAATGCGACCAAAATGCGACCTAGTGCGATCGCATGCGATACAAATGCGATGGTAATGCGATACAAATGCGATACTGAGGCGATCGCATTTTGGTCGCACTAGGTCGCATTTTGGTCGCTGCGACCTGCCAAATAGAGGAGGGGTTAACACATACAGCGACCTGGCGTCATTGTTGGTGACAAGTCGTTTAGCTGTTGTCGGTTTGTTGTCCGTTTATAGGCTACATGGGTGGTGCAGGTTTGTTGTCCGTTCGTCAACAAACCAACAACAAACCGACAACACCCATATACAGTGTAAACGGACAACAATTTGTTGCCAACAATGACGGCAGGTCGCCGTATGTGTTAACAAGAAATACGAAAAATTAACGAGGGAAGAAATATCAAAAATTCATATTTACTTACGCAAGAAGGAAGCTTGTCCGCCACTAATTTCAGCGCATCCGCTGTTCCAAAATTTTCAGCGTCGCTGGGAATCGAGACGAAATCGAGATTAAGTTGGTCGAGTCGGGGACATTGGTGTAACAGGACTTTCATGACGTCATTTTTGCATTTTTCCGGCACCAGAACAGTTGCGTCTAAAAAAACAGTAGACAAGAACGTACATTGACAGTCTTATTGCAATAACAAGATTTGACGGGCAAAATCTTGTCCATAAAGGTCGGGGAACTTTCAACCCCACTAAAGGAATATAATAGTGCGCAAGTGTACAGCAAGAATCCATAAAGAAGTCAAACAAAGCGGGGTTCCTCGCTCAAGAATATTTAGAACTGTGCAAAACTTCTGGGGATCGCGATATTGCATAATCAATATTCACGATGTAATCAGACAGAGGTTACACAAACACAACACAACAGTTCAACCATTCTTGTATTCTTGAACGAATAACAGCCGCCTGTTACAGTTGCTGATCCTTATGGACTCTTCTTGCTCACAGCTAGCTCACTTTGAAAGCCTGCGTGCTGAAGCCTGGCCAACGGGTACCATAGCATCGGTTTGTTGGCAATGGGCAGCAGGCATTTGGGCACGCTCTCGGTCAGTTCTGTCAGTCTGGAGCCGGACCCAGCCGCGAAAACCACAGGATAAACTCGAACTTTGGCACGCATGACAAAACCTGTGTAACCTTGGCCTGAAAAAAATAGGGCCCTGACATTAGTATTATCAGGACTGGCATAAATTATGAAAACGTAGTGATGAAGCATGCAGTCTACTAACAAATTTTGCGATTCTGCTGTTTCTGTGCGTAATTTTGGAGATGTGACGATTTGGAATGCAAGTTTACTAACCTACCATCCCAAATCTGTCATAAAATCAATTTTCAAAAAAATGGAGATATCATGTTCTGGCATGGCGGCGACGATATTATAGTCTTGGCCAGAGAGAGTTTGCTATGGGCCTCAAGTCGTCCTGCGTAGTTTGCCTGTATTTCTGTAAATAAAAGTCCATGAAGCACGGACAAATCATTTCACACAACACGACTTGTATTCCATAGCGAACTCTCTTTAGTGGCTAGATTGTAGGTGGAAGTATGCATACCTGGTGGAATGCCAAATCAGTCAAAGAAAGCCAGATAATATACGACCGGTCGGGATATGACCAAATACCAAGAATTCACAGAAACGCCCACTAGAGAAACGAGAATGTTTTATTGTGCTTTGTACTACAATTCGTGAATCGTACTGCATACTTTATACGAATGTATGTACGAAATAAAGGACTGCATACAATCAGCCAACTTCAATACAGCACTATTCTACCTACTAGAGATGGGCCGAGACTCTCGGTCTCGGTCTCGGAAATCTCGGTCATTTTTGGCGATCTCGGTCTCGGTCTCGACTTTAGAACTTTCAAATTCTCGGTCTCGGTCTCGCAACTTTAAGGCCTATTTTAGGCGAGACCGAGACAAGATTGAAAACGTGATTTCAGAAGCAATTTCATGCATTTCCGCCGAGATTTTAGCTGCCAGTCATGAAAAAAATTCTCCCCCAGGGCAATTTTAGCCATGTACAGTAGCAAATAGAAGTCAACCACCTATTCGCCACTGTTTTTGCCGTTATTATTTTTATAGAAAACGACCATCGGTAAAAATTAAAACAAAATGCCATAAGTTTTATACCAATACTTAGTCTCGGTCTCGGCAAAATTCCCCAATCTCGGTCTCGGAAAAAATTCTAAGTCTCGGTCTCGGTCTCGTTTTCAGCAACAATCCAGTCTCGGCCCATCTCTACTACGTACCATGTTCACTTTCACTACTGTGTCATAACAACTCCGTTTTGCGTGTTACCCGCTATCCTAAAGTTGATATAATCAAAATCGTTCTGCAGACTCGTAGTACAAACAAATAACACATATATCAGTGTTCCACTCACGCCTAGAGAAAAGATCAAGAATTCATAACAAAAACGGAAAGATGGCCTTCCTGCCCTTAGGATACTTGGGAAATTCCTTCTTGTAATTTCTCTGCTTTCCTTGCGCCCAAATCGCCATCTGACCAAATCCGAGCAGGGTAAAAATTAGAGCTAAAAAATCATTCAAACCATTGTCACCGTCCAGGAATCGAACCATTACTCCTTCAGCGCCCACAACCACTAAGCCACCAGCTCGCTTATACCTACTATGTAACAGTGCGGGGTAATTCAGGCCAACCAATTTATTTCCAACTAAAAATAAGATGGGTGGCCCGAATTACCCCGCCACTACCCTATCCTACAGGGTACAATGGGGTAAACACCCGGCCATGGCAAAATCCGGCAAAAAAGCTTCAGAAATAATATCTCAGCGACCAATGGACCGATTAAGACAAATCTTCGCCTTGCTCCATAAGAGCGGTTGTCGTTTCGACCTCCCCGCCGAATTTTGAGCTGCAATTCTTACACACACGCAAAATAATTGCTTCGGCGTGCTTTGCGTGTGTGTGATAACTACAGCTCAATTTGGCGGGGAGGTCGAAACGACAATCGCTCCTATGGAGCAAGGCGAATAAGTCAATTGATTTCTTGAACTCTGCTCTTTCAAATAAACTACTTGGTTCATCATTAGCTGAAAAACAGCAAGTTCACACGAGTTTAGGTGGTCGGGTTTACCCCATGGTACCACACATACCGTACCTGGCAAGCACTGTGTCATGACTGAGAAAGAGAGCCAAGCCAGGACTTCGTAGGTGTAATTTGGGCAGGAAACGTAGCGGAATAGAGATGTGAAGGGATTAGAGGTGGGCTGGGGAATCTTGCGCTGTTTCGTGCCTTCAGGGCGCAAATTCCGAAGAGCCAAATGAATGGACAGGTTGCCCAATTCCGCAAGCTGAAAAACAGAAAAGAATAACATCCAGAGCCGTTTTTAGGCTAAATGGTAACGAAGGCTTTCGTATCAACTCGTAAGATTGATGCTTCACGCCAGAGAAACAGAGCAGACACATCCAGAGGCATTTTGTACGGTAACGAAGGGTTTCGCATGAACTCGTTAGATTGATGTTTCACGCATCTCATCTCATAAGCTCGGGAAAAATTTAGGAGTATTTCAATTATTAGGCTACGTCAAGAAAAAAGGTAAGGGGGAGCGGGTTTCGACGGATGAAAATTTCTACATGACGTAATTCACGAGCTTCCCCATTATACCGGTATGAAATTCCATCTTAGCGTACGTAGCTTCGCACGAATGATACGATGGGGTAAACCCGGCCATGGGAAATCCAGCCACCTAAGCTTCAGGGCGGAATATCTCAGTAACCAGTGGACCAATTGATAGAAGTATGATATCATATCAATCGAATCCTTGAACTCTCCTCTTTCAAATGAGCTATTTATGATTCGTCACTTGCTGAAACAGCAAGAGCAACGTAGCTTAGGTGGCCGGGTTTACCCATAGTACCCTATCTGCTGCCTCAAAAAAGCGAAACAAGTGCATTTCTTACCACGAATCCAACGAGACCCACACCAACCTGAAGTTGGCCAAAAGCTGCAACAAAAACATCAAAACAGACAGTGAAAATTACTCTTCAAACAAGTAAAAAACAAGCATAGAAAAATGTTCCAAACTGCTCACTAGGTGGCGTGTAGAGTGGATGATTGACGTAATAGGCAACGAAAAGTGCGAAGCCCCAATAGTAGCCACTGTTCTGAAAAATAAATTCAAAATTTCATCCACTTACGAATGCACAAAACAATCAAAAAATTGATCAGTTTCCAGATAATTTTGTCCAAACCGCTGTTATGTACTGCAATAGCGTCCGAGGCCAATAGTGTACGAAAACTAGTTCCTAGTTATGAAAGGGCGAATTTAGCCATCTGTCCTTGGACCGGCACCTGGTGGTGTGCCTAAGTTCACAGCTGTGACCAAGGGTAGCGGGTTCGATTCCCGTTCGGTCCCATTTCTCTCCCCCCCCCCCCTTTTCGGAGCCCGGCTATCGCCATACGGAACGCGACAGGTCACATGACAGACAGTAGACACCCATGCTATTCAACCCGCTTCCAGCAACCAAATAAATAGCACAACAGCTACGTAGCTACTTGTGTGAATCTCACCTTGAACAAGTTCATCAACGGCATGGTCGCCTTGCTGAATCTGTGCACAAATTGCGTCTCCAACAGTCGTTTGCCATAGTGGAAGAGCCAACAGGCGCATGCTACGTGAACCGCCAATGCATAGGGCTGGCGTGCAGCTGAGGCACCGTACAAAATCGCGGGACGGGTGTACACCAGGGGATACAGGACGAATGGACCGAAATATTCCAGAAGAAATACCTGTAAAATGCACGAAATAGTAGGGTACTGTGGGGTAACCCCGGTCATGGGAAATTCGTCCACCTAAGTTTTCAGGGCTGCATATCTCGGCAGCCCATGAACCGATCGAGACGAGTAGGATATCAATCGATTCCTTGACTTCTCCTCTTTCAAACGAGCTCCTTGATTCATCATTTGCTGAAACAGCCAGTTCAAAGGAGCGTAGGTGGCCGGATTTACCCCACAGTACCCTATCGTATAAGAAAAATGGTGAATGAAACAGAGTATATATGGTTCAACCCCTCCTGAAACTACAGCGTCCCTGAACCAGAGATCAACCTAGTTTTGTACGGGCACATCGGCAGCAGAGCTGACTAATGGTTCATTCACATAGGGGACATGCGTCGGCCGTACGCTTGGCGTATACCCAAAGGCACGGACAGCCACGGATGCGCCGGGCGTACGTCCGGCGCATTTTCTTCCAACGTGAATGAGTCATCAACGACTTGTGAGACGATGAGGTTCATCGGGATGGATTAAATTCGTCCAAACTGGCCCCTGTTACCCTGCTTCGACAAGGAAACAAATAGGGTAGAATTGGGAAAACCCGGCCGGTTATATTGGTAGCGTCGAACAAAGAACGGCTTTCAGAACAAGGTAGTCGTTCTCACCCCATAGTACCCAACCCATACCCACATATTGCAGGACTCAACAAGAAGCATGTACAGGAAATGCAAGACATGACGGAATAGTCATTAGCGCGGGTGTACTGTACTCTATTAAGACATGTAAGGACAAAAGAAGCAGTTTGAAAAATTAGGCAGCCAGTGCGTGAGTCGAACACGCAGCGCCGAACGGGATTACGCCCGTCTTAGCGCACGACCCCATCTGACTGCACGCACAGCTCGATTTCTCAAACTCCCACTTTTGTACTTGGTCACCGGACTTGCACACGCTCTTTTGTTGGCACGCACGGACGTGCGGCACTGTTGTCTGCCCGCGACCGAAACTTGTCGCTGGACGGCAGACTCATAATTACCACCAGATGATGGGGTCAGATGGGGTCGTGCGCTAAGAGGGGCGTAATCCCGTTCTGCGTTGCGTGTTCGACTCACGCACTGGCTGCCCAATTTTTCAAACTGCTTCTCTTGTGCTTACATGTCTTAAAAAGCATGTACCATACCGTTTTCCAGCCGATTTGTATGCCTAAATCCCGGAGGTAGAGAATTCCTCCTTTGGCGGGCAGTTTGAGCGAGGAGAGGGTTTCTTCGTCGGACAGCGGCTTTCCCCTTGGTTCCAGCCTCAGCGCAATTCGACTGGGGTGAAGCTTGCTCTCTGAATCACACAATAGGTAAACTTACTTACACACCACTAGGATAAGCCTTTAGGCCTTGGAGGATCTATGAGTCATCCCATCCTGAATGGACATGTCAAATGCACCCCGGTAGTGTAGTGGCATCATATAGAGCTCGAAAATTTCGTGGGTACCTACTTTGAACGTATATCTCTGTCTTGATATCCTTGATCGTTTCATCACTCGAAGACTAAAAGAAAAGCACAAAAGCTAAACAACATATGCATCCATCATAAGATCAGTTTTAGAAAACATAATTGGCAAAGGAGAAATTTGCAAACTTTTACATCGAGTGTGACGATCAGCTTGTCAGATTTAGCATCCTTGATTTCCAGCTAAAGAAGCAGCAAAACATATCAGCAAAATGTAAATCCATTCACAGCACATACCTACATCAAAGAAAAAGCGAAAACACAGAGACAATACATCGTCGTACCTTCATGCTTGTAGTAGGCTGGCCAAATGGTACCAACCAAGCGAACCTGACAGAAACTTGTGCCACAACCAAGCCCTGTATTGAGTTGAAATGAAACACCATAAATATTATGAGAACTTTGGCATATAGGAAAGGTATGAGTGGAAAGACGACCAACAGAATTACGTATCACAGACATAAACGAATGTCTTCGGTGCAAAAGAATTTACTCGCAAATAGATGATATCGTTACTTTGCAGTACGTGCACATTGGTAAATGAAATGAGTAGCAGTACTTCAGTTGTGAAAACAAATAATCCACAATGTCCACAGCGAAAGATACATTCTACAATAGGTACGACAGTCTTCCAAATATGCGCATTCAGCTACATTGTGCACTACCAAGAATACATAACAATGTCGCCCACAGTGTAAAATAACGAACGGTCTTTTACAGAGACAGGTAACCTACACAACAAACATAACGCTGTATTGCAATTCCGTACGTAACCAAAATACAGAGGCTGAATAACCAACCACCACAAATACGTAAATGGTACAAAACTGGTTCATGTGGACACAACTCATTTACGTATTTACGTAAGTAACTTTAGCTTCAACAACTGCACAGAGAAAATATGGGGTAAAATGGGACAGCAAGACAGTCCTCACATCGGAAGGAAAAAAAATTGGTAAGCTGATAAAGGTCAGCTAGTAGTAATATGGGAGTGCCTGGTTCTTGGCAACCATGAACAATACGTTAGCTTCGTTTGCTATGAATCCAAAAACCTACCCCCGTCCGAAATTACCCCACATTACCCTATTCACACTGTTATCCCCCTCCCCCTCACGCCATAATTCCTTTCCTTCCATTCCTCCAAACTCATCCAAAGTATCCTTTTTCCTCACTCCATTTCATCCCATTCGTCATCTTTCTCTTCTCCTGTCCAGTCGTTTCTTTCTTCAAGGACTTCGAGACGCGGACTTGCTGCCTCCGCGTCCCCCGCCGCGATCGTTGGCCGCCGGCGATTCGCTGCGACTTCGTCGCCCGTTTTCCGCGGATCGGCTCCGGCTCCGGCTTCGACTGCGTTTGCTACGACGCGGACTCCGACTTCGACTTCGGCTGCGAGAGCTGCAACATACATTAAAATACATATAGGGAACGAAAGAGATAATTCTCGATAGGGGAGCTGGCTGATAAAGTATGTGCAAGATATTGGGCACTTTTTTCAGGATCGTAGCCAGGATTCTGAAAAAAGTGGCCAATACCACGGGTAGTGATTCCAGACGGGACGAATGGGTCTGGAGACTTCTGTATTGTGATGGACCTGCATGTACAAAGTACGGCGCTTGCGTGGACACCTTCTAAATAAGTGGCGCCAAATAATGGTCCACTTATTAGTAGGTGTCTACGCTTTCGCCATACTTTGTACAGCGGCGTGGACCGCTGTGTTAGATCCGCTAATACAGAAGTCTCCAGACCCATTCGTTCCGTCTGAAAGCACGATTCAGAGTATCTCGCACATACTGATCGTATCATCATGAATACATAGGGTACTGTGGGGTAAACCAGGCCAGGGGTAAACCCAGCCAGCTATGCTCCTTTGAACTTACTATACTCTTGCACCAAATGATGAACCAAACATGTAGCTCATTTGAAAGAAGGAATCGAATGCGCCCGGGTTTACCCCAAAGTACCCCATAACGATCAGTTGCGCTTATAATAAATTTGGTAGCTTGGTTCTGCTGCTCTTTTGGAGCAAAAGTAAAGTATTCGCAGCATCTCCTTTGAAAATAAGGCTTACCGCCAATGGGGGTTGCTCTAAATTTACAAAACATAGGGACTGCTCAAACTTTACTGCTGGTAGCTGCTTTTGACTGCGTTTTCAGCGGCCGATATTGCTGCTGTCACTGCGGCTCAGCAACTGTAATTTAGGCGTGGTATTCATTCACGGATACTGATACACAGCACAGGAAACACTGCTAATGTAGTGTAGGCACTGCTAGCTCTGCACTGCACAGCATTCTCAGCAAAACTGCACTGCACTGCACTGCACTGCTACACAGGCATGTAGGTACAGGTACGCAGCAGCCTGCTCAGCTCAGCTCAGCATACGAAACCTTCAACACCAAGGCAAAATGGTGAGAGCAAAGTATGCCAGATTGATGTCAAAATTCAACTTATCATATCATCACGACTCAGGGTTCGATTCCATGCTGATATTCACGACATACCGACTGACTTGTGTGCTTGTGGCACAGATCTCCTTCCTTCATAATAGTGCAACAGGGTAAATTCGGGCAACCTACCTTTACCCGACACTTACCCCCGACCCAAATTAAAATAGCCTCCGAAAATGTCCCAGTTTACAGTACTTGCATCATGCCGCGTTCACCAGATGTCCGTACACCCGTAAATCGGGTACTTATCAAGCAACTAGGAGTTGCGTATTGTGGGGTAAAGCCGTCCACCTAATCTCCCATGAACTTGCTGTTTAGCAAATGATGAATCATATGGCTCAGTCGAAAGAGGAAAGTTCAAGAAATCGATTGAGATCCTACTCGTCTCAATCCGTCCATTGGTTGCTGAGATAGGTATACAACCGTAACAATTATTAGGGGGGCGGATTCTACTCATGGCCGGATTTACCCCACAGTACCCAACACATGGTCGTTCGCGCTGTAATGTGTAGGTACTCCTCCTAGATGTGTTAGATGCGTATGGACGTTATGTACGTCTGGTGAACGCGGCATCATTCATGATAAAATCGATGTGGAATGGGTCAGACCAGAAATTATGATGGTGAAACTATTTCATACCCACAACGTTTCGCTCCACCAAACTTGGAGCCTCATCAGGTGGTATTCTTAGAACGTCTGGTAAACCGCCCCCCCCCCTCTTCCTCTCCCCCTGTTCTTCGACCACTTACCGACTCCTTCTGCCGCCTCCGCGCCGGTCCCTGTCCCGATCCCCCCGATAGTCGCGACCGCCGGAGTCGAACGGGCGACGTCGATGGGCGTAGGAGACGCGCATCTCACGTCCGTCCTCCCACTTGCCGTCCATGCGCTCCAACGCGTAGTCGGAATCCCGCTTGTTGTAGAAACTGCAACACATGCATAAAGATAGAGAATTATGCCGGATTCACATAGGCACTGGTGGGCTTCAGACGTAAACTCCGAATTCGCTCCCAATTCGGAGCCCCTGACTATGACTTCAACATGTAAAATCTCCGAGTTCGCACCCAACTCGCTCCGTTTTTCCAAACGTCCGTGTGAACTGCAGAGTTTGTAACTCGGAGACGTGTGAACAACAATTATGCTTCGAATTCGCTCTGATTTTGGAGGCTCCTCGGAGCGAACTCGCTCGGAGCAGTGGAAAACTGCAAAGCGCGCTGAGCCAGCTGCTGACCCCCCCCCCCCGTCACCACGACATCACTTTTCGGCAGTCGAAGGGGGACCCCCTCCCCCAAGCGGTGACGTAATATGTAAATGATCCCTTGTTTCTTCCACACAAAATACCTATTGCTCGGTGCGAGTAAATTCGTCTGTCTGTTGTCGTCCAAGTGTCAATTACTGATTTAAAGGGAACTGACACCGTTTTGCGCTATTTCACGCAAAAATTCCATCCAGTGATGCATTTAGAAATTTCCCATTCTTTCAGTGAACCGACGATAGTGAATAAGATCAATTTACCGAACGAATCCAAATCCTTTGCTCTGTTTGGTGTAGCGATCTCTGGGAATGTGGATATCCCCGACTTCGCCGTATCTCTCGAACAAGCGACGCAAATCGTCCGCAGTCGTTCGAAAAGAGATGTTGTCCACCTAGAATCACGTAAAAAGTGTAAAACAATAATTCCACCAGCGACAGATGACGTCACGACATCATTATTGGGCGCAAAAAATGTAACGTAACATATGACATGATGCAACATGCAACGTAGAATCATCTGCCGTATTTTCTGCAGATTGTACTGCATTTCTTTCACAAGGCTAATTGCGCTGTATTTACCATAAATACCAAAAAAATACGACAGATTCATCTTTTCCTAATATTTCTTACGCCGACAAAGATGTTACAACGTATACATCGTCTATTCTGCATGAATTGAAACTGAACTACCGTATTTACCTGTGCATAGCCCCATGGGGCTATGCAAAAATTGAGAGGTCCTATATGGGGCTATGCATAGGGGGGGGGGGGCTATGCATAGGGGGGGGGCTATGCATGGGACATTTTTTATGTTTTTCAGAGGTGCGCAGAGGCATACTTTTTACGTCAAAAGCACGTGTTTTAGGGCATAATTGAGGTCAAAACAGGGTTATTCTAGTACAATACACCCCCAAGCAGGCTTATAGGTCTCTTAGCTTGGTGTGGGTGTGGCTATGGCTACCTTACGCCCCGCTTAGGTAGGTACGTTCAGGTACTGAACCGTACTTAACAGAAAATATGGGCCTATCCATCGGGGGGGGGGGCTATGCATGGGTCATTTTTTATGTTTTGCCAATATGGGGCTATGCATAGGGGGGGGGGGGCTATGCACAGGTAAATACGGTATGCCAAGAATAACGTCATCCGTTACCTTGAGGGAATGCATCCCATCAATGTTTGGTGGTCCCCGGCTCATATCGCCTGCCGTTTTGAAGAATTTTTTGGGGGTTTGCGGCGGTAAAAGGCCAAACTTGAAAAGAAATGACTGTGAAGACGGTTTTCCACGCCTTTTCACGAAGAAAACTAGCTTATTTCCGAAGGAAAATGGATCTTCAACACAAATTCACCACAATTTTTTCTCCTCCGCTCCGTTCCGTTTCGTTTTTATATTTTTCTCTCAATAACCACGTACTACTAGAGCACCAGACCAGACCAAGCATGTACTCCTAGAGAGGCCTTCTGACGAAGGCCCCCCCCCTTCCTTTCCACCCGTACTTTTCACAGGAAAATATTGATTTTTTTAGTGCGCCCAAAGGCCCCTACGTACTGTATGCGGCATAGGACGAAATTTGCGCAAGTTTAGTTTTCTCCAGAAATAAGCCACATAGAAAGAAACGGTTTTTTGCATGATAATTCTAAGACATTTGCGCATATTTTCAGCAATAGCTGATAAGTAATTTCTTATAATATTCAATATGTTTCAGGCTGATAATGTGACATATTTTTCACACTGGACAAATAGGTGGCTATAATGCAACGATTATGCATCAAAACATGCCAAATCAAGCCAAACTCAGATCATACATATTCCCCAACTTTCTTCGATCTTTTCAATGGTGGGGTCGGCGTTAACCCATCCCCAACTGGTATGGCCGAAAATGGCCATTTTTCAGCTTTTTGGCAAAAGTAGGGTATTTTTCCAGCCTCAGTGCAATATACACAGAGCCAGCCAAATGATATCCTTTAAATTCCACCACCAAGGGTCCATAGGCCCCAGGTGGTGGTGTTAACTCATTCTTCACCACACTGGCAACCTGAGAAATTGATGAAAAACTCTGTTTTTACATACATTTCTACTCAAGTATGCTACCCTAGTGCAGTCAAACAGAGAATATCAGGGTACCTTAACCTAGTTATATGCAAAGATTTCAAAAATGAGCTTTATCTTTAAATTATTCCACTTTTGAAGCTAATATACCCAAAGTTTTTACTCAAGCGATCACAAAAATGTTATAAAAAGAGGCTGCTTAGGCATTATAGTAAAAGAATTTTAAAACTAAGTACATTTTTGAAAGCTACACATAAAACTAGGGTAAGGTGCCCTGATATTCTCTGTTTGACTGCACTAGGGTAGCATACTTGAGTAGAAATGTATGTAAAAACAGAGTTTTTCATCAATTTCTCAGGTTGCCAGTGTGGTGAAGAATGAGTTAACACCACCACTGGGGCCTATGGACCCTTGGTGGTGGAATTTAAAAGGATATCATTTGGCTGGCTCTGTGTATATTGCACTGAGGCTGGAAAAATACCCTACTTTTGCCAAAAAGCTGAAAAATGGCCATTTTCGGCCATACCAGTTGGGGATGGGTAACAAGGCCGACCCCACCATTGAAAAGATCAAAGAAAGTTGGGGTATATGTATGATCTGAGTTTGGCTTAATTTGGCATGTTTTGATGCATAATCGTTGCATTATAGCCACCTATTTGTCCAGTGTGAAAAATATGTCACATTATCAGCCTGAAACATATTAAATATTATAAGAAATTACTTATCAGCTATTGCTGAAAATATGCGCAAATGTCTTAGAATTATCATGCAAAAAACCGTTTCTTTCTATGTGGCTTATTTCTGGAGAAAACTAAACTTGCGCAAATTTCGTCCTATGCCGCATACAGTACGTAGGGGCCTTTGGGCGCACTAAAAAAATCAATATTTTCCTGTGAAAAGTACGGGGTGGAAAGGAAGGGGGGGGGGGGGGGGGGCCTTCGTCAGAAGGCCTCTCTAGGAGTACATGGACCAAGAGGTGATTGCTCTAGGAGTACGTGTTGATTACCCATGGACATTTCCGCGAGACATTAAATATTACGAAACTTCGCGTGTACGCTTAGCTTGGCAACGCAGCAGTCTATAAGTATTGCCACTTTTAATCCAAAATTCTTGGTATACCAAGAGTGTAGTATGCATTCTTCCGTTACTTGCTAAGTAATTTTATTCATATGCACACACAAGAAAAAATGGAAAAAGTAGGAATTGAGCAACACTGACGTCACGTCGGGTTCTCGTCAGTTTGCTGTTTGGGTCCCGTGGAAGATGGTTGGATTTGACCTTTACTCGTTTTCAGCAGAAGCCTCCAGTGTCCACGTCCACCAACTATCCCTCTCGTTTTTCGGCCTTTTTGTTCGCGGGTTGTCATCTCTCCTTTTCTTTTTCTTCCTCAGTTCCTTTTTTGACTGTTGCTGCAGGAAAAAGAGGAACGACCAAACTTCCCGTACTAAACGTCAGTCTCCAGCGGTTGACAGTGACACGTTGCCTTCGACCCCACTGACTCCAGCTCCTGCTCTCCCATCCTGCTATTATGGACGCTATTATAGTCAATCACCAACGACGTTACCTGCGACCCCACTGACTCCAGATCCCTTTCCATCCAGCAATCCCTTTCCATCCAAGACGCCATCGCCTGTGCCCGTGTGCAAGACTTTCCCTGATGTTGTCCAGCCACCAGCCCACAAGAGCTACTCTGGAAGACACCGAAAAAAGGGAAAACTGCAGCTGACGGTGCACCAAGACACGCATGAGCGCAGTAAGATCCCGCCTCCCCCATCCAGAAGCAAAACATCTCCACGACGACCCTCGCGCCCAAAGCCAAAGGGGCGGAAGAGTCGACATGAGATGCTGTCCTCTCGCAGAAGTTTTCTGACACCGAGCAAGCGTAGTGGAGGACCGGCGCCTTCTTTTGCCTCGACACAGTCGTCTTCCGACAGGAATGAGGGGTGAGCGCAACAACGCGAGTGTATGATGTTTCTGGATACATACACTAGTGGAATCCAAATCCACTCTCGACCCTGGTTAGATCAGTCTGTTGACGTGATCGGGTCCCGAAGCGAACAAAGACGTGTTTCGGTACACAGAAAGATGACGATGACACAACGCGGGTGTTGTCAGATGTGAGCAGAAAGAAGAACACCAACCAACCATTCAGGCTTGACAATGATACGCGCAAGCAGAAATGACAGAAAATCTTGATTCCATCCGCTTGAAACAGTTAGACCAAAAGAAAATCAGCAGAAAACGAATAAAACTTTCTTGCTACCATGCAATTCTCCGTGAAATACAAATATTTCTTCGTTTCTTTTTTCTGCTCGCATCTGGTACTAACCCTCACATTGTCAGGAATCTATAACATTAGGGAAGGGGGAGGAATATGCAAACAGTGTACTGAGGCAGAAGGAAGGCCAGCGACCAAGTAGTTTCGTATATATGACTCGGTCGTATATGCGACGCGTCGTATATGCGACATCTGAGGGTCGCATATACGACCTAGCGTCGTATACACGAACAAAATTTTGTTCGTATATACGACTACCAACGTCGCATATACGACGCGTCGCATATACGACCTACTTTTTCGGTCGTATATGCGACCTTTTGCGTTTGTTTTCGGTCGCATATACGACGCGTCGCATATACGACCGAGTCGTATATACGAAACTACTTGGTCGCTGGCCTTCCTTCTGCCTCAGTACACTGTTTGCATATTCCTCCCCCTTCCCTAATATAGATTCCTGACATTGTGTTGCGTTCTCGCCGTCTTCCTTTGTACCATAACAGTCTTCGTTCGCTTCAGGACACGATCACGTGATCACATCGACTGGCTGTTCTAAATCAAGGATCGATAATGGATTAAGGATCGAGAATGGATTGTGTGGGTAGAGTTTCCAGTAGCGATCGATATGACTGAGCCATGTTTATGTACTGTGTTTACCAGTGCCCTATATGGGGCTATGCCTGGGGGGAGGGGGGGGGGGTATGCGTGGCACATTTTTTTATGGTTTTGAGAGGTGCACAGAGGCATACTTTTTGGTTTTAGGGCATAATTGAGTTCAAAACTGAGGTCAAAACAGGGCTATTTTGGGGGACAATCAAAATGACAATGCACACTAAGCAGGCATAGGCACCTTAGCTTGGTATGGAAGTGGCTATTGGTAGCTTATGACTAACTTATAACATATCTAGGTAGCTTCAGGTACTCTACAGTACATATGGGGCTATGATAGGGGGAGGGGCTATGGATGGGGCATTTTTATGTTTAGTAATCGACCCATCTTCAGTCCTGAGCTGCTGGTCAAGATCCTGTCCTATGTGACTCAGCCGAGAGATGCAAGCAGACTGGAGAGGGTCAACAGGGTTTGCAAGCAGTTTGCATGGATGGGAGTAAAAGAGATGAAGCTCGGATATACAATCCCAGCCCCAGGCATCCGCCTGTTCATAGTCACCCGACAAACCGCTGATCGTGGTCGTGGTGATCCAGGTGCAGGTTGGAGAATATGGGCTCATGGAGAGAAGTGGTATTGTGTTGGTCAGGATGACAATCACTTCCTGCTGAGTGTTGCCACTTATTGGATCAAAGCGCAGAACCTACAATGGCTGGAGATTGGTACTGGTATATATGATGAAAGGAAGGCGGAGATGTTGATGTCTCATCTGCTGGAGCTAATGCAGAGGGAACCGAGGGCCATCAGCCACCTAAGGATCGTAAGTGAACACGCTCTCCTCGCTCCGTCCACTGGGCCCTTCATTCACGCATGTCGACAACATCTGCTCAGGCTCTATCTCAACTTCTCTGTGAAGGAGGATGCAGGTGCCAGTCCTCGCATATGCCAACAGCTTACCACATGCCTGGTGGAGTGCGACCGAGTGGAAGAGCTCGAGCTTCCTACTGGTTTGCGTCTCACAGAAAGCACCTTGCTGGCAGGAAAGAGCCAGTTGAAGCGCTTGAGATGTTTCACAGATTCATGGAATGAGACCAATTATTCGGTCTTGTTCTCTGGTCTGGTAGAGTTGCAGCGAGCCAAGGATGAAGCTGCTATTGCTGCTGCTTCTACTAATAACAAGGCGCCTCCTCCACTCCATCTGGAGATTTCCGGTGGTGACCTGCTAAGCTTCATTGCAGGAGCGGCTACTGTCACTTCTCCATTGTCCATGGTCATCCGCATCACGCTACAGGGCCAGTGTGGAGTGCAATCGGACGTTTCGGTGGAAGCTTTTTGGCGTCTCTTTCCAAATGTCGAGCTCACTGAAGCTTGGGTAGTTCCTTCGTTTTTGCCTCCTTTTGCGAAAGTCGCACGATCATTCATGGAGGTCTATGAAAGGGGAGAAGGGGCCACAGAGCGAAAGTTGGCTATTGTGGTTCTTCGCAATAAAGTGGTCAACGCGATCCAATGGTCTCTATTTTGTGATGCGATAGAATGGAAGCCAGTAGCCGACCAGCGTCCAGTCGAAAAGGGTCCAGCCTGCACGATGTTTCAATCTGGTCACGCTGAAGTGTGGGTGTTTGCCGATAAGTATAATCCTTTTTCCTGATCCTATTCAGATCCTGAACCGGGAAGAGCTAGAAAGAGTATGTATTTTAGTAGGTAGATCCTGATTCAGAGCAGCAAAATATGAAGCTGGGGGTATTCTTTGTTCTGTTCTACTGTATGTACTGTACATGGCACACTGCGTGCTCGTGCTATGCTACTACCTATATGTTCAATCAAGATTCAAACAGTGAATAAAGTTTTCTTTAGGCTCCATGTGTTTGTATTGTACCGACACCAAGTTATACTTGTGCTGCTTCTATGCGTCAGATATGAGCGCTGCGCTGAACTCGCATTCCTAATTTGGAAGTTTATTACACTCTGAGCGAAATGTAGATTTGCCCTATTTGGCACATTTTAACCCCCTTCGTAATCCCAGGCGTCCGCATGTCCGTAGCCAGCCACCCGGCAACCATAGACACTAGAATTGGGGAGGACGACCGCCTCCACAACACAAAGTGTCCAACCTGGTCTGACAATGCACTTCCAATAATAGTGGCAAAATTGATTCAGGGTGGACAGTTTTCTATTCACATATGAACTACACATATCAACTTACTCTAAAATCCTAAAAACATGCATAGCAGTCACATGGGTTCCATTCAATGACAAAGAACATGTGAAATACAATACATATCAAATGTCCATATTCAATAGATAACAGTTGTCTTTTCTGACTTTTGAGCTTCAAAACATAGTTATGATAGGAATATGACCCTTTTCCACATGCTGTTCATCTTCAACAAATGATGCCAAGAGTATCACCTTGTTCTTGGCCATGCTGTTGAACAGTTTTGAGAGCAGTCTAACTGCAAAATTGTGCCCATTACCACAGTACAGTTTGTTGACAGAGGTTTCTTCCAACAGGCCATATTCCTGCAGCAGCTGGCAAATAACCAGCTCAATATTGGCTTCTGAATCCATGGTGCATGAGAGGACAGTTTGATTTGATGAGTCCACCACAATTTACCTGCAACAAAAATGCATCAAGTTGCATCCATAAGGCTGCCAAATAGTTCCTTGGCAACAGCATAGGCTACTAAAGTCTGTTTAGCTGCTATACAGTCTAACTAACCAACAGTTTGCAATGAAACTCTTTCACAGTTTGCATGTACAGGGTTTAGCAGCAAAATAGGAGCACAGTCATGAAGCATGGAGAGAAGTTCATATTTGCTTTTCTATTTTATACATGACTTGAGTTCCATAGCAAACTCTCAGTGGCCAGACTATTGGCCACTTGCACTAAGACTGGGTAGTCACAATCGAAAGGTGGCCCCGCTGTTTCAGATCAGTTTCAACAAGTATTGGGGTCAAAATTTTACCAACAATCGTGACAACGCAAATCGTCCATATCCATACTATCATGTTTTCCAGCCGCGACTCCAATCACAGACATTGCCATTATCGCCACCTCCAAAGAACAAAATTTGGATCAAACTGGTTCTTTAGGAGTGGAGAAATGACAACATTCGTGATTACAGACATTGCCATATCACCACCTCCAAAGAACAAAATTTGGATCAAATTGGTTCTTTAGGAGTGGGAAATGACAACATTCGTGATTGGAGTTGAGGCTGAAAAACCATTGACACTAAAATGGTAGTAGTAGCCATCATAAAGTTGTTGCTTCATAGCAAATCATGTGCTCATCATCTTATGGCAAGTTATTTTTACAAAATATGCGCAAGACCATGTTGGAAACTCTGAATTGGGAGGTGGTTGTCCTCCCCATTTTAGTGTCTATGGAAAAACCCTGTAGAAAGGGGGTGATGCTTTGAGTTGCAGCATGTACCTTTTTGGAGGGGGTTTGTTCATCTTCTTCTTGCCCACTGTCATAGTCTTGTTGATCCTTTGAAATAATTCCAGCTCATGACTAGGATCGAAGGTCCTGGGGGTTGGTTGAAGGTGCTTCCTGTAGCCACTACTGCTGCTGCGTTGCCAGGAAAACGTAAAGTTTCTGACAGGTATTGCAGGTGGGGAATCTTAGAATTACTGCTGTCTTTTCTCTTTTCTCTTGCACTTGCGAGGCATTTTTCTTCATCGCTTCTTCTCTGTCATCCCATTTGTCAATATAATGAAGAGAATCATCCACAGATAATTTATATTTTTTGAATAGTTTTCAAAAAGTGGCACGTACCCCTAGAACGCTCCTTCGTTGCGCGCCCGTCGTTTCGCTTCGCTACATCCAACGCGCTTAGCGAAGCGGAGCGCGCGCTCTAGGCGTACATGAAGTAATCGCTCGTCTCGTGGCAAATTGTTTTGCAAAATATGGGCAAGACCAGGCTGGACACTTCGTGTTGTGGAGGCGGTAGTCCCCCCATTTTAGTGTTCCTGCGGCAACCCTGTCCATAGAACCGGACGGACGGGGTTGCCAGGTGGCTACGAACAGGTGGACGCCGCCTGGGATTATGAAGCAGGGGGTTGGTGGTTAACCCCCTTTTTGGGGGCGCGCCCAGAGGCCGCCCCCATTCAAGATAGCGGTGAGGAAAAGCGCTTAGCATAGGCAGAGGTGAACGTCTGTCGGTCGGTCGGTCTGTCTGTCCACCCGAAACTACAATATGTATGTACATATGCACTGAAGATAGGTACAACTCTACTGTGTAACAATTCAGCCCAAAAGGTGCACGCTATTATAAAGCCGATTCCTTGGCACGTGTTCAGACACACTTTCGCGGAAAGCGGAATACATTATGATTTTCTCGAGTTGTTCATACTTATGCACGTCTACTATTTTAGCTACGTGTTTTAGCACGTCCTCATCACACGCTACATATGGGCATATGGTATGCTGTGCTACGTACGTACTGTTCATGCTTCCAAGTACATATAAGCTCGATGGGCGCCACTGCCACCAGCGTAGCATGCCGACGGATTAACTCCTCCCGGGATTCAAAGTCTCCGACGCCAACTGGTTGTGCAACCGTTGACAACCGACATATGGAGCAGTTGTACAACTGACGCCAACCGACATATAGCGGTTGTGCAACCGACGCCAACCGCGAAGAAAAGAAAAGAGGAAAGATTATCTTTATTTTATTTAGGCCTATCTTTATTTTGATTATATTTTATTTTTACTTATCTTTATATTATTTATTTTCGTTTATTTTATTTTATTCTTTATTCACTTCGTTTCAGCATCACAAGGAAGAAATATTCCTGCACTTTCTTTCTTTTCTTTTCTTCGCGGTTGGCGTCGGTTGCACAACCGCTATATGTCGGTTGGCGTCAGTTGTACAACTCCTCCATATGTCGGTTGTCAACGGTTGCACAACCAGTTGGCGTCGGAGACTTTGAATCCCGGGAGGAGTTAAAGAAGAAACGAAACGTTTTATTTTATAGGGCCGATGTACAGTATGTACAGTACAGCATCTTGCCTGCGCTAGTCTAGCGAAGTAAGGGCGCTTACATAAAGGCAGAATAAGCGAAGAGATTGATGAGATTATGACTCACACATGATTTAGCTAAAGCCACAATCTAAACCTGAGAGAGAAGTAAGCTCTGCTCTTTCTTGGTCATTGTACGCTTTTTTACGTGGCCTTGTACGTTTGTACGATTTGGATTTTGTACTATTCTCGAACATGTTGCAGAAAAGTGTGCAAGTACTATGTGTGTGTACATAACATACATACGCGAGCTGACAGCAGGGTTGCCTATTCATATTCAAATTGTATTCATATTCAAATTGAAAACAGCGTCTTTTAATTTTGATAATTCATATTCATATTCATTTTAATTAAAGACAGCGTGCAATATTCATATTCATATTCAAATTAATTGTAAGCAATAATATGAATAATTTGAATAGTTTGAATAATTTGAATAATATGAATAATCAATATTATCATAATTATCAAAAGGTATTTTGGAGAGTTGCCACAGGGAATGTGGTGCACAGACTAGTGTTTTTCACATGTTCTTTAAATTTCGACTTGCTACTTGTATGCTTGAAGTAAATAACCAATGTTTTATGGCTGCTCCAATAGCCAGAATAGTCTCGGCAAACCATACTTCTGCAGTTACTGTCAACTTTTCAGTCAAAAAATCACTACCAAAATATCAAAATTAAATATTCATATTCAAATTAAATTCAGGCCTTGAATTTTGATAATATTCATATTCAAATATAATTCAAAGCACCCCTTCAATATCATATTCATATTCATTTTAATTGAAATCCTATTTGAATAGGCATCCCTGGCTGACAGAGGCTGCAACTATTGTATGTGCATACTGTAATGTTTCGTAGATACAGTAGCCCCATGGGGCTACACAAATGGTAAGCACCGATTAGGGGGGTTATACATGAGGGGGGCTATACACGAGGGCATTTTTCATTTGTACCAAAAGTAAGGTTTTTTTGACCTCCTGAACTCGTTTATGGTGGTTATTTGGCACGTTTCCAAGCTCCAATCATCAAAAATGCAGCTTTCAATGTAAAAAAACGAAATTTTTGCAACTAAATAATTTCCCTCGAAGAGATGTCACTGGCAAACTGATCAGAACTGTTCCAAATGAGGCGCAGATAAGCTCCAATGCATCAAAACACCTCGAAAACGCTGTTTTTAGCGCAAAAACACTTGATTTCCCTTGCTTTTCGCGGTTCGCAATAGGGGGCTATACACGAGGGCAAATGACCGATTAGTGGCCGATTTGGGGGCTATACACGAGGGGGGTTATACACGAGAGGGGGCTATATACGGAACATTACAGTACGACAGCTGACGGAGGCTACAAGTGAGGTAGGTGGCAGGTTAGGTACAAAGTTCTGAATGCTATGAATGCAATCACATGACAGTTTCTTGAACGTGTCAAAATGTCTGCAATGAACAACATATTCTTGTGTCGAGTCATATCCTGGACGAAATGACACAGCCAGTTTGTTCCCCGCGCCCCCATATATTTTCCATCTTGGAAAATAATATACAAGAATGGTTAGCAGCAACCATGAAAAGTTTTTGGTGAATGGAGCCAGCTCTGAGCACAAATGGGCAGAAGGCTTTTTGGCCGGCCTTGTTTGTAATCAGAGCAGTCCATCTGTTTGTAACCACCTGGCAGACGGCTCGTAGACAGACGGGGTTTCTTTTGCAAGGGAAAAGTTGCCAAAATGTCAAGAAACAAGGCAAGAAAGAACGGTAGGCCTACCAGTCAAAACGCTCGAAAATCCTTTCCTCCGCTCCGCCAGCGGCTGTTCTTGGGCTAGACGTGGATTCCCCATCATTTAGATTAGCAGCACGAGGGACAGGGTCCTGAAGCGAATGAAGACGCACGCAACTCGCGCGTCATCATCTTTGCTTTTACTACGCACGTACCTACCATAATCCATTACGCGTCTTCGTTCGTTCGCCAAGTCAAGTCAAGTCAAGTCATATTTACTTTCCATAATGTGGGAACAGACATTAACCCGACCATATTAGGTACTGTAAAGGTATAGCCCTGCAGGGCAATACAAACAAGATCAGCCAATTTGGGCGGGCTATACACGGGATCGGGCAATACAAAAGCTCGGGCTATACAAGGGACTTTTTACCATCTGCCCATTTTTGCTCCAATTTTCACCCTAATTTTCACCCTAATGCTCCCATTGATTGAATAGTCCCGCTTTTATACACTGATCGTTCTCAAAGCTGCCTCGCGAGGCAGTAATTGGTATATTTTCACATGCCAGACCGCTCCCAGATTCCAACAGCAATGATCAAACTGCTAATAATAATGTAGCATTGCATTGTCAACCAGCTACGGGCCACACATTCCGTGGTGTTCTGGCTCGCAATGGGGCAAATAAGGCCTTGTGAACGCAGTTCTTTGCATTGCCCGATCCGGGGCCAGGGGTATGCTTGATATCGCAACTAAAATGTTCAGATGAGAAGATGCTCGGTATGAGCAAAAGTACTCACACGGGTAGACAGGTTAGCAGACGCAAGTACAGTCCGATCGTATTCGTGTTCCTCTGTTTCAGCATAAAAATACAGATTTGCTCGGTCCGAGTAAATTGTCTCGTGTGCTGTCGACTAATGTCATGGAATAATTACGAAACTTCGCCTTACCGTATGCTGTAGTTTGGCAACGCAGAAGTCCATATTTTATTGACAATTCTTTGTTTCCACTTCTTGAACAGTATAAAGAGTAGTTTGAATTCTTCCGTTACTTGCCAAGTAAAATTTTATTCATTTGTATCCCTTAGCTCTAGGAATACAAGAAAAAATGGCAAAAAAGTATGTAGGATATGACATTTGAGCGACACTGACGCCCGTCGGGCTCTTGTCAGTTTGCTGTTTGGGTCCCGTGGAAGATGGTCGGTTTTGACTTTTACTCATCTTCAGCAAAATCCCCCTGTGTTCACCTACTATCCCTCTCGTTTTTCGACCTTTTTGTTCGCGGGTTGTCATCTCTCCTTTTCTTTTTCTTCCTCAGTTGCTTTTTTCACAGTTGTTGCACGAAAAAGAGGAGCAAGCCCACTCCCCATTGTCAGTCACCAGCGATTGACACGTTGCCTTCGACCCCACTGACTTCAACTCCTCTTTCTCCCCCCTGCTATGGATGGTATAGTCAGTCACCAGCGGTTGACACGTCACGTCCTTCTTCATCTCAAAACGATCCAGCAATTCCTGATCTACGATCCAGCAAAACGATCCATCAAGTCTACAGTATGCATCCTGAACTGCTGGCCAAGATCCTGTCCTATGTGACTGAGGCGGAAGATGCAAGCAGACTGGAGCGGGTCAACAGGGCGTTCAAACAGTTCGCATGGCTGGGAGTGAAAAAGATGGGGCTGGAATTATGGGTAAGGGAGGTTATATACATACTGTACATACTACAGGGTGTCTTTTTTCTCTGATACGATTTTGACTGCCAAATTTGAACAGGTTATCTTGCACCGATTTCGCTCAAATTTTGCCCCCATATTCCCGAGCGTTTACCATTTACTTGGTAAAAATTTCGAGTTATAATTCTGCACTGGCATTGAGAAATACAGCGGAGAAAATGAGATCACAATTTTTCAGAATTTTCACCATAATTTTCGACTACTGCTACGCGATTCTTCCATCAAAATATCGAAAAACATGACAAATGGCAATACTGATGCATTTTTTCGAACGGTAAACGGCTTTGAATTGTCTGTAGACCTTTTTTCCTTTTTTGCACCCCCAGAAAGAATTCGGGAGTCATCAAATCGAAAGAATTCGGGAGTCATCAAATCTGGTGAATATGGCTCATCAGCTCATGATGCAGCACTGATGAGGCATGAGCAGCACTGATGAGAAATGAGACACTCTCCAAGCAATGCTACCAACACCGTCAATGTTTTTCGTCCGTTTTAGGGCTTAGGTCCCATCTTGTTGAAACTATTTTGCCCTTAGGAAAGAGCCGTTGGGCTCCAAAAAGAGTTTTTCAATCTTGTGGCAGTAAAAAGTCGGAAGAAAAAGCTCGAAATTGCCGTTTTGTAAAGAAGGGGATAATTCTGACAACCAATGTAGCATTTCACCTCGAAATTTTTACCAAGTAAATGGTAAACGCTCGGAAATATGTGGGCAAAATTTGAGCGAAATCGGTGCAGGATAACCTGTCAAAATTGGCAGTCAAAATCGTATCAGAGAAAAAAGACACCCTGTATACAGTGGTAGGTAGTATGCCTACTGTTTCCCTGACTGACTCCAACTTATACAGTTTTCTTCAAAGGGCAATTTTGCGCCAAAATTCGGAGTAAGCCTGCATGCTTCATTCCATAGAGCATCAAAATTCAAAACGCACCAAATCTCATATCCCTCTACGTTGCATCGTTCTTGAGTTTATAGGCAAAATAGTGATTTGTGAATTTGAAACTGAACTTGAGAGCACGTAGCTCGCTAACCATTGCACCGATCGGCATAAATTTTGCTACCTCCTCTTGTGCTTGTCGTCCGTATTGAGTTTTACATTCTTGCTACTATAGTTCCGCTGTATCTTCTCTGCCTGTCGAATGGGAGGCCAAAAAAGGTGTGGAGTTGCGCATATTAGCAAATACAGGGTGTTCGTTTTGGATAAGAAATGTCGTTTGGAGTTATAACTTGGAAACCACTAGAGTTAAAACGTTGAAATTTTTCCTGCAGATACCCAAGAATATGCATAACCGTGTGTTAGAATTTCGTCCCAAAACTCTAATCTGAACATAAGATATCGGTACCTCAAGTTTTGACCCCGAAAATCACAAGTTTTTGAATCGCAGGTCCGTGTTGTTCAGACGAATTCTTGTGGCATTTTCATCAGAAAGCTGGTCAATTACATACGTGTAGCAACATAGAATCTCATAGGAGACAACAATGCTCCTTTCTTTCCTGACTAGCCATGTGCGCATGTTGGTCCCCTTCACAGCTCTCCTCAGACAAAACCAAACCACCAGTAAGCCTGTCGGCATCTATGATGGTCGCCCTATCTGACTCCCGACTTTCCTTTTGGATTTTCTCCAGAGCAAGCTACCTAACTATAGTCTAGTACATATACTGAAGACTTCCCAAGAATTGGAAAATAATATTCAAGGTGTTTTTCAGGTGTTGACTAGCGCTATGACAAGAATCTCAAAAAATTCGTCTGAACATCAGACTTCCGATTCAAAAACTTGTGATTTTTGGGGTCGAAACTTATAGGTACCATTATCTTTATGTTCTATGTCTTGTACTAGAATAAACCCTGTTTTGACCGCGATTATGCCCTAAAACACTTACTTTTGGCGTTTTGACTTCAAAAACATGCCTGTAAAAACATCTCTCAAAAAACATGATTTTTGTCCCATATTTATCCCCCCATTAAATATCCCCCAGTGTATATATCCCCCCATCAGACCTCTCGATTTTTGTACAGCCTGGGAACACGGGACTAATACACCCAAAAATAGTACGGTAGGCCTATGAGTATACTGTAACAAGGCAAAGTTAGAATTTGTAAACCCGGAGGAGGCGCGAGCTCAATTTCTGAGTGTTTTCTGAGGGATGCAGCTACTTAGCTACCATATAGTCTGGCCAACAGGAGTTGGCACTCGGACTCAAGGCGCGTTGCGTAAAATAGATTCACAAATGCAGATTTCTGTCCACGCTTCGTGTACTCCTATTTAGCAGAAGTACATGCAAACTATGCAGAACGACTTCAGTCCAAGTACTCCTATACTGGCCAGACTGTAAGGTAGCAATAGAAGCCAGCAGCGAGTTGGAGCGAACCATAAGCACACCAAGCTGATTTCAACCATTTACAATATGGTTACTACAGAAAAACTTTCTGACATCAAGGTTTGATTAGAGTTCATTTTGCTGCTATATAGTTTACAACGAGATCTCTGCCCTGGTTTTAATTTACATTGACGACGAGAAGATCATTACAATTTACAGCTGTGGCGCCATTTTTGAAGTTTGTAACAGAAAGCAAGGTCATGGACCATACGGCGGTATTCTAAGCTATGGAGTCCTAGAAATTTGCACTGCATTTGGTATGAATGAAACATATTACCGAAATGCCGAAATGGATGGCTGTAGTTCATAACCCTACATCTGGCACAACAGAGTATAAACAGACACGTTGACCTAGCACCCATAAGACCGACCTAGCTTACTAGACTTAGCCTACTCCAAATTTTGGCGCAAAATTGCCCTTTAACCCTTCGCCAAAGTCGTCCTTCGTATCGATGAGATTGATGTCTGACCGTATACCGTCAGACGAGATCTAATGTCAGATGTTGTTCTGATCTGACACAATCTGATGTCAGATCTTGTCTGATCTGACAAGATCTGATCTCAGATCAGACGTGATCAGACATGATCTGACATCAGACGTGTCGCGTCAGACACGCCACGTCAGATCTACTCAGACGGTGAGAAGAAAAAAGAAAAGGAGAAGCGGCGCTTTCCGGTGGACGGAAAGTAGGCTCAGTGAGTGACGACAATGCCGATCACTACTAGAATATGCAAATTCAGACCACTATGCACAGTGCGCACACTAGTACGGCAAGATTGGCAAAATGCGGAACAAATGTGCAAAATAGCAGGGTACAGTGAGGTATAGGTACATGAATGCGTGCGTACCCCGTTTTCAACATACACATAAACAGGGTAAACAGTGGTAAATGTGGACCACAGAATAAAATAAGATTTAACTCAGAAAACGTTTGTTAGACAAAAAGTTCAAGTGTAAATAACAGGGTGCAGTGGGGTAAGTGTGGACAATATTTCCAACGTGTGAAAGCGGGTAAGTCAGTGGTAAATCTGGGCCATCACGATTCCAGAGCATGAAAGGCATAAAAAAGTGCACGCGGTCTCAGCTGCGCTAAACCACATTTTTGTTAAAATTTTTGCAGAAAAAGTTTTGACGAAACCGGAATAGAGCAACATTTCAGGTGACAATTGCCTTGCCTGCATACCTACCCTGCATCTTATTTTGAAAACAGTGTCCACATTACCCCACTGCACCCTGTTATTTACAATTTCAAAACTTGTCAAATTTCAACAAAAAAGGGAAAAACAAAATTACAAAATGTTACAGCTGCCACGCTATGAAAGGAAGGACTACAATCAATCCTGCATTATTTTATTTCTTTCAAAACTTGTTCCGAATTTATCCCATTTTACCCTGCTGGGCGCGCCCTGCAGTGTGGTCCGAATTGACCCCAATGTACTCCACTGTTTGCATTTCAAAACGTGTTCCGAAATTCGCCCGTCTGTCTTGCCAAGACGTCATGAGTAGACGCATTGTGCATTGGTCTGAATTTGCATATTCTGGTGCTCAGCATTTTATCGGAACTCGCTGAGCTTGCTTTTCATTCACCCTACCCTGCCTAAGCATGGACGCGGACAGCCACGGACTTTTCACGTCGAGCATGTTGGACGCATCTCTGTAATTTGAGCGCCGCACCACATTTTACCCCTGTTTACCCTGTTTATGTGTATGTTGAAAACGGGGTACGCGTACGCACGCATTCATGTATGTACGTACCTACCTTATTGTACCCTGCTATTTGGCACATTTGTTCCGCATTTCGCCAATCTTGCCGTACTAGTGTGCGCACTTTGCATACAGTAGTGGTCTGAATTTGCATATTCTATAGTCGAACAAGAAATTTCATGAACCATTGAAATTTTTTCTCAGCCAATAAAAGACGTAGAGCACAGCGGTCAAACTTCTACGGCTAACTTTAGCTCGCCGTTCCAATAAAAAAAACCGTTTGTCTCCAACTGCTCTGTGTGTCGAGATCTCGCCAAATTTCTTCAGTACTGAAATCGCCAAATTGGGCGTGGACCATTGCGCAATTCTAAACCTCGCAAACGCCCGAAAAATCAAAATGGCAGAAATAAGCATATGTGATGAAAGACGATGAAAATGCGCATCGGGCGTACAGGGTCGTAGGGTGTCGTGGTTTGCGTGGTTTAGCGTCTGCCAAATGGTGACACGATTTCAGTACTGAAGGAAATCGGCGAGATCTCGACACTGAGAGCAGCTGGAGACAAACGGTTTTTTTTATTGGAACGGCGAGCTAAAGTTAGCCATAGAAGTTTGACCGCTGTGCTCTACGTCTTTTATTGGCTGAGAAAAAATTTCAATGGTTCATGAAATTTCTTGTTCGACTATAGTAGTGATCGGCATTGTTGTCCCTCACTGAGCTTACTTTCCGTCCACCGCAAAGCGCCGCTTCTCCTTTTCTTTTTTCTTCTCGCCGTCTGAGGCGATCTGACGTGGCGTGTCTGAAGCGACACGTCTGATGTCAGATCATGTCTGATCACGTCTGATCTGAGATCTGATCTTATCAGATCAGACAAGATCTGACATCAGATTGTGTCAGATCAGAACAACATCTGACATCAGATCTCGTCTGACGGTATACGGTCAGACATCAATCTCATCGATACGAAGGACGACTTTGGCGAAGGGTTAATGTCTTTTTCACAGAGCCCCAATCATTTTAATATACTGGGTGCTGGACATCCGGGCAACAACAACGATCACTTCCTGTCTGTTGTCGCTTTTTGGACTAAGGCGAAAAACCTACAACTGCTGGAGTTTCAGTTGGAGTGGAATTTTCCTTCGAAGAGTGAGATGCAGCACGTGCAGCTGTTGATGTCTCGTCTGCTGGAGCTGATGCAGAGGGAACCGAGGGCCATCAGCCACATAAAGATCCACTGCTATGTTAAAGGAGTTTACAAAAAAGACAAACTAGAGCTCTTTTCTTCTACTATCCTCGTTCCAACCGGTAGAGATGGGCCGAGACTCTCGGTCTCGGTCTCGGTCTCGGAAATCTCGGTCATTTTTGGCGATCTCGGTCTCGGTCTCGGTCTCGACTTTAGAATTTTCAAATTCTCGGTCTCGGTCTCGGTCTCGCAACTTTTAGGGCCTATTTTAGGCGAGACCGAGACTAGATTGAAATCTTGATTTTACAAGCAATTTCATGCATTTTCGCTGCGATTTCAGCTGCCTATCATGAAAAAATTTCTCCTGCGGAGCGATTTTACCCATGTAATGTAGCAAATAGAAGTCAATCACCTATTCACCACTGTTTTTGCCATCATTATTTTCATTGAAAACGACCATCGGAAAAAAAATGAAAACGAAATGCCATAAGTTTGTATACCAATACTTAGTCTCGGTCTCGGTCTCGATCTCGGTCTCGGTCTCGGCAAAATTCCCTAATCTCGGTCTCGGTCTCGGTCTCGGAAAAAATGCTAAGTCTCGGTCTCGGTCTCGGTCTCGTTTTCAGCAACAATCCAGTCTCGGCCCATCTCTACCAACCGGTCTCTTCATTCATGCATGTCAAAAACATCTGCTCAGCTTAAATCTTGACTTCGACCAGATTTCTGAAGATGCCAGTGCTAATGTGTATGAGCAGCTGAACACATGTTTGAAGAAGTGTGACCGACTTGAAGAGCTCACTGTAGTTGAAGTGCTCAATGATTCATGCAGAAAACTCAAGTTTTTGGCAGGAAAGAGCCAGTTGAAGCGCTTGGAGTTGAAGTGCAAGCACTTGAAGACAGTTTTTTCAGTCTTGTTCTCTGGTCTAGCCGAGTTGCAGCGAGCCAAAGATGAAGCTGCTACTGCTGGTAACAAGGCCCCTCCTCCACTCCATCTGGTGCTTCACACGTGGAGTTGGCACAATAATAAATTTATCATTATCGAGACGATACAGTAAAATCCAAATATCAAAATATTATTCGATATTGAAACGTTTTGGGTTGTGAAAAATCTATATTGAGACGATATTGATAGAGAACTTCTGCAAAATATTGATAACGATATGATTCTTAGGCTGCAAATAGTCGATATTTGATGATGCTACAGGATAGACAATACAAAGCCATTTACCTTTTTAAAAAATTGTAGCATGCCACTTGCCATGTTTTCCGAAATTTTGATGGGAGAAATTGGCAGTAATCAAAAATTATGGTGAAAATGTTGAAAAATTGTGGTATCATTTTCTCTGCGGTATTTCTTACTTCCATTGCAGCATTTTAACTCGAAATTTTTACCAAGTAAATGGTAAACGCTCGGGAATGTCTGGGCAAAATTTGAGCGAAATCGGTGCAGGATAACCTGTTAAAATTGGCAGTCAAAATCGTATCAGAGAAAAAGACACCCTGTGTAGGTACAGTCATATATCTCGCCAACAAAGCCATCCTGATTCATAACTTCTGATTCACATTACACATCCTGATTCACATTACACGGCTAACTTTTAACGGGATTTCCAAATCAAAAAAACCGCTTGCTTCTAGCTACTCTCAGTGTCGAGATCTCGCCGATTTCCCTCAGTACTGAAATCGATGAAATCGGCCGAGCAAATATGCAAAACTAAACTGCGCATATTGTTAGCTCAACAATAATGTTGTCATGAACGCTTCTTTGAGAATCTGGAACGCTAAATATGGCAATGGAAATGGAAATCGCAAAGAAATGAAATTTTTCTTGTTGTGCTTCATTCATAGAATCGGGCGTTGAGGGGTGCGTAGATCGTGCTATGCGCAGTTTAGTTATGCATATTTGGTCAACGCTGATTTCGTTAATTTTAGTACATAAGTTAATCGGCGAGATCTCGACACATATAAGCAAACGGCTTTTTGATTTCGAAATCCCGCTGAAAGTGAGCCGTGGAGTTTTTGACATATTCATTCAGGATGGCTTGGCGAGATATATTGACTGTATGATAATTAGTGCTCGGCCGTAACTGTAGAATTTTTCTGAGACCGAGATGAGAATTTATAAAGAAATTTTGCCGAGACGGAGAACGTATGAATATGAAATCTTATGGATTCGATATCTTTCAGCTTGAAAAATTCAATCGTCATTATGAATACGATAAATTTTTCACCAAAAAAATGAGATGGTGATAGCGATATTTGAAAAATGGGTGATATACAGGGTGTCTCATAATAAACCGAACACTTTTCCGTGCATATAACTCTGGAACCACATGTTAGATTTTCATGCGGTTTTTTGTGTTTAGTAGCCAAGGCTTCAACTTAGATGCGTACAAAACTTTAGCTTCATAGGCCCAGTGGAAGCTGCTCAAACACATCCTTTCTCTGGCGGTCAAAAACGAGAGTTTTTCGAACTGGTAGTGGAGGATTTAGGGCCTCCTGTGCATAGTCCAAAATAAAATTAGCCTTGTAATGAAAAAAGATGTCCCAAAATGCTAGGAAATGTGTATCTCATGCATTATCCCCAGTGGCAACATAGCAAACGCATGGAACAAGGTATCTTGAGAAATAAGACCGTAATTTTTCTCCATACTAAAGAAAAAACGTCGATTTTGAACTTCGAGATTCAAACGGTTGTAATTTCTGAAGTAGATGGACCAAGTAGCTGAAATTTTGTACACATCTAAGTTGAAGCCTTGGCTACTAAATACAAGAAACCGCATGAAAATCTAATGTGTGGTTCTAGAGTTACGTGCACGGAAAAGTGTTCGGTTTATTTTGAGACACTCTGTATATATATCGACTTTTCCATCATGCCATCTCTGCTTTCATGGAAATTCCTGGCCTTATGACCTGTCCGTCATCATTTCTTCTGTGACCTCTGTCACTTCTCCATTGCCCATGATCAACCACATCATGCTGCCTTCGCATAATATGGAAGAGAAAATATCAATGGAGGCTTGTCGGCACTTCTGGCATCTCCTTCCATGTCTGGAACTCATCAAAGCTGATAATCCCTTGGGGAGTTGGAATTTGCCTCGTTTGGCGCCATTTACGCGATCATTCCTGGAGGCCTACAAAAGGAGGGGTGGCGCCGCACAGATGGAGATTGTGATAGTGTCTGGTGACACGCTCCTAGGCACTGTGGCTCAGTGGGCTGAGTTTTGTGATGCGATGGGACAGGTGCCAGTTGTTGACGAGCGTCCCAAAACCAGAGGTCGGCAGTGCCAGTGGAAAGGCTACACGAAGTTTCAATCTGGAAAAGCTGAAGTGGAGCTGAAGTCCAGCGAAAAAAATACCACAAGAATGTAATTTTCTATGACGGGACCAGTACCCATACACTGCAGTGTTTGTATAACTACGTGGGTGATACTACCGTAAATAAATTATTGTATGTAGGCCTACACAGTACACACAAGTACTACATACGATACGGCAACAATAGTACACATAAACGTTATGTTTGTATATTGAACCAAGTGCCTATGGATGTTTTACACCTGTGGTCTGTACTAAGGCAAGTTTGAGCTTTAGTACTAAGAGCTTGAGCTTTAGTTTTAGCTTTACTACTACTAGTACTTTAGTACTAAGGCAAGTTTGAGCTTCAGTCAAATCAGGTGGCTAAGACTAAAACAACTAAAATTGAAGTCAGGCTAAAATCAGCCTGCTTAGGGGTGTAATGTGGAAACCATGCAATAGCACACACGCAGACGAACGAACCCAGACATGCATTTTAATTTTTAATGAACGAACGAACCCAGACGAACCCAGACCAGAAAAAACGCCATTAAAAGAATGCCATTTAAAAACCCAGACGAAACCCAGACGAACGCCATTAAAAGTTCATCCAGACATCAACGCAGACATCAACAATACTGCTTCGACCTCATGGCTCAGAGGCAGCGTTATCGCGCAACACCACACCAGCCGGGGTTCGCCCCACGGATGTGCCTTCCTAATATCGTCGCCGCCATGCCCTTTTCCAGTTGCAAATTTACAGATATTTTCTTTCCGTTTCAAATTCTTTCGCACGACTGTAGGCTGTTCTTCTTGTTCACTTTCGACGGTTCATTCGATTTGTTTTTCTTTTTCCTTTTTCTTTATAAAATTTTGTTTGTTTCAGCATTGGCACTTTGCCAATCGCTTCCTTTCGCTGGTCCACTTCTTTCGCAACTGTCTACGCTGGACCGCCGCACTTTACACGCTCGCATAGACAGCGCCCCAAATTATTTCAAGCTGTCTTCACCGACCCAGGGTGTACGATTTTTGTGGGAGCTTGAGGGCGGAAGAAAACGAATTCTTGGATACTACTAAGAGCAAGAGCTGCAATGAACCAAACGCCACTTTCATTTAAAAGTTCTATCACGATTGGTTAGTACTGTAAATCCAGAAATTTTCGTACTCTTTTAAATTTCGTACTGGGAGGGGGTCGCCTGTTTCGTATCCATTAATTTTCGTACAGGATGGTGGGTCAACCATGTATGAGCACAAAAATTACATGCGTCACTGTATGAGCGAACGTATGTACGTACCAAATGCATTGATTATTCTACGTACAGTACATGCATGTACTGAGGGAAGATTGAATGAACATACAAGGGAAGTGGCACCATGGTCTTGGACAGAATACAAAGGCCGTGTTGTGTGGTTTCTGGGTGGAAGTAAAATTTTTGGGGTTCATCATTGTAAAATTCGTATCCATTAATTTTCGGACAAACTTTTTTGTACGAATTGTACGAAAATTAAACGACTACGAAAATTTCTGGATTTACAGTACTTTTTATAGCATACGATAACAGCGCATACTAGCACATATAGCAGACTATCTTCACTTCAGCATGGCCAGATTGAAATGTCATGTAGGTTCGTGAAGAAGAGCTACTTGCAGGATGCTCGTCAACCACTGGCATCCGCCCCATCGCATCACAAAACTTATTCCACTCAGTCACATTGGGCTTCTTGTCAGTGCGGATCTCCAGCGCCTGTGTAGCCGCGCCATCTCCCTTTTCGTAGGCGTCCATGAATGATCGCGCAAACGGCGCCATCTCATTCAAATCGTGACTACGTATCGTTCCAGTTGTGACCAGTTCTTCGAGACATGGAAAGAGATGCCAGAAATGCCGACAAGCTTCCATCGACATCTCGCTCTTGTAGGACATGGAGCCGATATCCAGCCCGCTAATGTGGCTGATCATGGGCAATGGAGAAGTAGTGACAGAGGTCGCTGAAGAAATTAATTTGGACAGGTCTTCACACTTGTGAAAGTAGAGATGGCACGATATATCGATATTGTACTTAACAAGTTGATATATTCGGCCATTATTCAAATATCGCTATCGTCATCGAATGTTTTAAAGTGAAACATTTACCTATAGTTATCGAATTTTATTGCATGCAAAAATATCATATCGAATTGTGGTAGTCAGGTCAGCAAACAATCTTTACTTGACCATGAAAAAGCTGTCAATGCTCCTGGGGTGATAGTACAGTATGGGCTGGAAGGAAATCATCCTTAGCGCCCCCATGAAAGCTCTCCAATATTTTAGATTTAACGGCATGTGTGCCTATTTACAAGTACGTATGTACATACATAGAGTGCGGGTCATGAGTATGGCTGATTTCGTGATATATCAAAAATATCGTTTAACAGTATCGTCAAATATTGACTTTTTTGCAGCCTAGTATTATCGTATCTTTATTTATTCAAAATTTTGCAAAAGGTTTTTTCGATATCGTGTCGACATAAACTTTAGATTTTCTCCACACCCTAAACGTTTCGATATCGAAATTTTGATGTCTGGATTTTATTGTATCGTAGTAATTATTGTAAATTTCTTACTACTAATCGTAGTAAATTTCTTATTGTGCCATCTCTACGTGTAAAACACCAGATGGAGTGGAGGCGCCTTGTTACCAGCAACAGCAGCTTTATCCTTGGCTCGCTGCAACTCGGCCAGACCAGAGAACAAGACCGACAAATCTTTCCACTCATTCATGTACTCCAAGCGCTTCAACTGGCTTGTTCCTCTCAAAAACGTGAGTTTTGTGTCTGAATCTCTTACAACACCATGAACAGTAAGCTCTTCAAGTCGGTCACACTTCTTCAGACATGTGTTCAGCTGCTTAGACACATCAGCGCTGGCACGTTCAGAAATCACCTTGCTGAAGGAAAGATGGAAGCTGAGCAGATGTTTTCGACATTCATAAATGAAGAGACCAGTGGAAGTGGATGGAGCGAGGATACAGTAGTTGACATCGTTTTCATTGTCCGTGTAGCGGATCGTTATGTGGCTGATGGCTCTCGGTTCCCTCTTCATCAGCCTCAGCAGACGAGACATCAACAGCTCCTCCCTCTCGTTATAAAGAAGCCAGGGCAACTTAATCAACTCAAAGTCCAGCTTTTGTAGATTTTTCGCCTTGGTCCAGAGAGTGACAACACACGACAGGAAGTAATCGTCGTTGCGCTGACTTTTAGCATCCAGTAGTTTCCAACCTTCAGTTGAACTCCATTTCAGCCCCATCTCTTTCACTCCCAGCCATGCGAACTGTTTGAACGCCTTATTGACCAGCTCCAGTCTGCTTACATCTTTCACCTCTGTCACATAGGACAGGATCTTGGCCAGCAGTTCAGGATGCAAACTGTATGGAATTGCTGGAAACTGACTAGTACACCTATACCATTCTTCGCAGGGGGGAGAAAGACTAGGTGGAGTCACTGGGGTCACACGTGGTGGTGGTTTCTGACAACGAGGAGTGGGCTTGCGCTTGCGGCTTGCGCTCTTCCTGCAGCAATTGTCAAAAAAGCAACTGAAGAAGAATAGGAAAAGGAGAGATGACAACCCACGAACAAAAAGGTCGAAAAACGAGAGGGATAGTAGGTGAACACGGGAGGCATCTGCTGAAGACGAGTAAACGTCAAAACCAACCATCTTCCACGGGACCCCAACCGCAAACTGACGAGAATCCGATGTGCAGTAACTTCAAGGTCAATGTCGCTCAAGTCCTACTGTTTGCCATTTTTTCTTGTTTATTCCTAGAGCTGACGGAGTGTTTACATAGGGTACACTGTAGGGTAAACCCAGACACGGGGTAAACCAGGAAATCTAGTACCTACTGTACATAGGGTACCTATCGTATTTCCCCCCATATTGGCAAAACAAAAAACCATCAAAACTTCAAAATGCAGTTACACAGACACACTTTGTAGACAGTTTGAAAAAAACCGGGCGCTGTCTATGCTTTCGCATACTTTGTGTGGCGGTCCAGCATGGACCGCCACGAAAGGTAAGGTATTGCTTTTGGCGCTAAGCCAAGAAGAAAAAGGTGAACCGAAAAAGAAGAAACAAAAGAAAAGTGAGCGGAGGAGACGGAAACATATGAGAAAGGCCTATCCTTTCACCGGTTCTAGCTAATGAGGTGAATGTTGGAAAGGAAATCTGAAACAAACCTTTTTCTTCTCTTGGCTTAGCGCCAAAATCAATACCTTACCTTTCGTGGCGGTCCATGCTGGACCGCCACACAAAGTATGCGAAAGCATAGACAGCGCCCGGTTTTTTTTCAAACTGTCTACAAAGTGTGTCTGTGTAACTGCATTTTGAAGTTTTGAGGGAATGCCCAATGCATAACCCCGCCCCCTATGCATACTGTACCACCACCCATGACCCAGGGGTACCACCACCCATGACCCATGCATATGTACCGTAAACAGTACAGTACCTGAACTTATGTATGTACCTACCGTATGTAAGCTGGTCATGGTACCCACCCATAGCCACTCCCACACCAAGCTAAGATGCCTTTATGTTTTTTGCAATAACTTGTGGTTTACTTACAGTATTTACTTCATCATCATCAATATGCCCCTCCTCGTGTCCGGGTTTTTACCCCCACAGTGCTCTATATTGTTTGATAATGTACGGTTACGGTACATTCTAATATTGGCATTTCTATGCACTTGCTTTGCACACCTCATTTTTAGTTAGTAGGCCTAACTGCATTTTCGGTTGTTGATTTATTCATTCGGTTCTTCGAAGTCTAGTGGTTTGGTCTTGCGTTCTTCTCTGCGGCCATTCCTTTGGTGATTTGCTTGTTCACGTCGTCGCAAATCGCCTTGGTCTTTCTTCAGCGACTTCTATAGCTTCCACCCACCCATACGCTAGACTCCAGACAAATAAAAAAAATACAAAAAACACTTTAATTTCTTAACTCAACCCCCCGCACACAAAAAAAAACAAAAAAAAAACTTAATAGTACGTACGTAGGGCGCCACGTACTTCATGCGGCTGTGCCGCTAGCTTGGGCTTCGTTTGTGCATTGACTCTCACCGAGTCGAGTACCCATGCTCGCGACACTATCACACTAGTGCTCAGAGCTTGATCATTATCATTTCTACATGTACTCTATGTTGTTTCAGCTTCACCGTCTGTTAACCAGCTCCGTAATGCTCTAACCCGCAAAGCCCGACCCGCAGTAATTGGTCGGACCAATAATTTTCTCCTTTTCCGCTGGCGCTTCTATTTGGTTCCGGGTGGCCCGACCCTCGGGTGACCCGGGGCCCTGCGGGTCAGAGCATTACGGAGCTGGTTAACTCCTCCTGTCCTCAGCAATTTTTATGGTTGTCCAACGGTCGTTTTGGCAGCCGTTTTGTCAACCTTTTCCGCCGTTTTTTTTTATTTATCGCCGCTCCGCTCCACCACGAGCGCAAGGAGCGAAGAGAGAACAAGGCAGAATGAGGCAAAACGGATAACATTCGCGCGTGGTGGGCTAAATCCTGGCTAATACCCCCTATAATATCATAGGAAAAATGGAGGAATAGCTGGTCATTTTCGACTGGAAAACGGCAATGGCTGTAGAAATCGCTAAGGACAGGAGGGGTTAAGTAAGATATCTTTCCCCATGACTTCATCCGGTGGTGGTGAGCCGCTATCATTTTACATTGATCTTCGAAATGCAGCTGGTGTACTGTGGGAAATGCTCCAAGCCGTTTCTCGCCTTTCCGATCTGCTCATGTACGATGGACGAGACAACAGACAGCTGCTAGAGCACGCAATACGACGCTATGAAACAGTATGGTTGCCGCTCTGCGCCCAAGAAGCCACAAGAAAGACAAAACGACAGGAGCTTCTTCCACCTTTGGATGTGTTTTTCATCTGGTACTGTCATAAGCTGAATCCTGTACTGTACAGAGAGGATTGTACGCGTCTGGTGGGCACAGTGGTGGACAATTGGACTCGCTTACAAACGATTCGAGTCTCCGGTAATGTACTGTAATTTTGGCAGCTGGTTGGTATCTCATAAACGAAATCCAGATTCGCTCAACAATGGCGATTCGCTCAACAAAGTTTTTTGTTGTTCCAATTTACTACATTAGTATCAACAAACTTAAAACGGTGCTGGTAGATTCTAGGGAACGCACTTGTCAACCGATTTATCGTTCAAAAAATGGACAAAAATTTTGTTGAAAAAATAAAAAAAAACCGTAGCAACAAATTTTTTGTTAATCGAAACGCCAATCAACATGCTATTAACGTCTCACACTATAGATCTCTGAGCCGCGGACTCCTAGACTACCAGCACATATAGACTATTGCGTGTAGTTGTACAACTCTTACTCGTACAATCCAAATTCCAGTTGTTTTCATCCGTCTTCTTCGTTTCAGTTCGCTGTTTCCGCTCCAGCCCGCGCGCCGCGCTCTGGTCGCTCGTTTGCGGTCGTCTACGTACATATGCATGGACAACTATATAAATGCGGTCCAGCTCTCTCCTGAGCCAGCGAAAGCGAGTTGAGAGGAGATCAAGATACCGATGGATAGCTTGTTACACGATCTCTTTGACGCGCCATATAGCGCCTCTTGAAACGGTCTATCTGTAGCGCTATTCCAGATTGAAACGCTAACTTTTTCAAACACGTTTTTTATGGATAACTTTTCGTAGAGGCAACGTAGAGAGGCGCCGTAGGTACCGATCGATTCCTCTCGTAAAGACGCGTTCAACGGTATGCCTGGAGTTGAAAAATACCCAGCGGTTCCTTCGGAACACCCAAATCGCATGGTTTTTATGGTGTTCTTTGGCGTGTCGTACTGCGCCGAATACAAGAGCTTTGGCGCTGCCGTTTGGTGTACGTGTAGAGGAAGGGTTGTTCGTTATTCACATTTGACTGGTCACTTTTATCTTGCGTACAACGGCTACGACGAAGCCTCAAAGTTGGCTCCGGAACTATAGCGTGAGACCTTAAATAAAAACACTGGCCCACAGTGCTTAAGCCCTTCCAGGGTTACTAGAGGTTACGGTATCAAAAAAATTTTTCCCGGGGGTAAAAAAAATTCAGCTAGGAAAAAAAATTTACTTACTTATCCTGCAAATGCTTCATCCCAATGAAACAAAGGCCTTATTCGGACCTGTTGCATCTGTCATCCTTTATTCCCACCCTTACTCCCTGGCTAAACTTGCCCCGAATACGTTATTCCAAGCCTCGAATAATGCATAGGCACCAGCCGAGCCTCACCTGAGAAACAGTTGAACAGTTGCGTTTATCCGGACCTTTACTCCCGGGCTAAATTCGCACCGAATAAGTATTCCCAACCGCTCAACTACCCCAAAAAACGCGTAGGCTGGACCCAGCCTCACCTGAGAATAATGCGTACGCACGGACCGAGCCTCACCTGAGAAGCAGTTGAACAGTTGCGTTTATCCGGACCTTTACTCCCGGGCTAAACTCGCTCCGAATATGTATTCCAAGCAGTCAACTACCGAAATAAAGCATGCGCAAAAACAGTTGAACAGTTGAACAGTTGCGTTTATCCGGACCTTTACTCCCGGGCTAAACTCGCTCCGAATATGTATTCCAAGCAGTCAACTGCCGAAATAAAGCATGCGCACACACCTTTAGCGTGCTCACGCTGTACCTGAAAAACAGTTGAACAGTTGAACAGTTGCGTTTATCCGGACCTTTACTCCCGGGCTAAACTCGCTCCGAATATGTATTCCAAGCAGTCAACTGCCGAAATAAAGCATGCGCACACACCTTTAGCGTGCTCACGCTGCACCTGAAAAACAGTTGAACAGTTGAACAGTTGCGTTTATCCGGACCTTTACTCCCGGGCTAAACTCGCTCCGAATATGTATTCCAAGCAGACAACTACCGAAAAAAAGCATGCGCACACACCTTTAGCGCGCTCACGCTGCACCTGAACAAGCAGCTTATAAAAAGGCAACCGTTCTAGGTGTGAGTGGAGGAGTCTGAAGGGCTGATATTAATGATTAGCAGCCGTTTGTCCTGAGGGCCAAACAGGAGTGAAGCCCTTTACAATTAGCAGTACATAGAGGCTGGTGTGCTGTCTTTTGGAAGTATGGAATGGAATGGGGAATGGAAGTTTTGAAGTTGTATTTTCGGATGGGGAAATTTTCGGACACATGTCTGACCTCAATGTGCATGCATGCACAGCGACATTTACTGTATTATGTATGAATGTACTGTAGACTACATATGTAGGAAAGACGGTAAAATTCGGACATTAAAATTTTCGGACAGCATTTTTTATCCAAAAATTTCCACCGTCCAAAAATTTCATCGTTTACAGTAATACAGAGTGTCTCAAAATAAACCGTCCACCTTTCCATGCATGTAACTCTGGAACAACATCTTAGATTTTCATGCGGTTTTTTGAATTTTGTAGCCAAGGCTTCAGCAAGTAAGTGTACAAAATTTCAACAATGTGGTCCTCATGCTTCGAAAATTACGACGGTTTGAATCTTGATGCCCAAAATCGACGTTTTCCCTTACTATGGAGAAAATATCGGTCCTAGTTTTTCAACATACCCTCTTTCATGCGTTTTCTATGCTGGCACTGGGGATAATGCATGAGATTACACATTTCCTATCATTTTGGGACATCTTTCTTTATTACGAGGCGAATTTTATTATGGACCATGCACAGAATTACCCCTAAATTGGCACTACTAGTTCGAAAAACCTCGTTTTTGACCGCTGGAGGAAAAAGGTGTTTGAGCAGCTTCCACTGGGCCTAGGAAGCTAAAATTTTGTACACATCTAAGTTGAAGCCTTGGCTACAAAATACAAAAAACCGCATTAAAATCTAAGGTGTGGTTCCAGAGTTACATTCACGGGAAGGTGGACGGTTTATTATGAGACACCCTGTA